>VZUI01058541.1:0-105000 GCA_013401135.1 Cettia cetti
TTCCTTCCTTTCCTTCCTTTCCTTCCTTTCCTTCCTTTCCTTCCTTTCCTTCCTTTCCTTCCTTTCCTTCCTTCCTTCCCCCTCGCTCTCTGCCAGTGGCATGTTTTGCAAAGGGGCACCTGGAAGCAGAGGGCAGTTGTTTGTTGATAGCTTCAAACCTCTCTGCTTGTTGTGCACAAGGGCAAAGACCCGGCTGTAGTTTACATAAGTACCTACCATTGCTTACGGTTATGTAAAATAGGGATGAATATCTAAAGCCAGGATCAGAAGTCTCCTACACATGAATGAGTCCATTAAGTGGGGAAAGAAAACAAGGCAGAGCCGTGCCAGATAAGGCACGGATGGCTTCACATTTTCGTTTGTGGAAGAGCTAAAAGTAAAGGCAGACAGTGAAAACGTGGTATTTCTCAACCACCAGATCAGTGGGGAAAGTAGTCATGGAAAAAAGATTCCCTCTCCATGCATACCGACACCACAGAAAAATCAACTTAACTGCAGGGAGATGCTAGGCAAGATTTTGAGGATGGTTTTAATGAAGGAGAAGGAGGAACAATTGTTTAATGGGCAGTGACTCAAAAGGACTGAGCGCACCACATGTGCTGCGGGCAGCAGCCAAAAGGATGAGTGGTGGGTTATGCCTCTCTTAAGGCAGGCTCGGCCCCAGTCCTGCTGGGTGAATGAAAAAGGTGGGTTGATTATTTGAACAGGGAAAAAACCATCTGCACTTTTGGGCTGAAGTCCACTGACTTCAGATGGCTTGGGGATCAAAACTGCCCTGCTCAGAAAAAACTCCTCTCCTTACTTGTTGCAGCAAGTGTGAGTTAAGTGTTTCATCCTGGAGAAGTGGCGTGGGGGGCATCTGTTCCTGGCACTGATCAGACCGAGCTGCAGGATGTGTTTTTACTGCACGCAGTTTTTTCTCCCCCTCCCACAAGGAGGGGTTGCAGGCATAGCCAGAGATTGTGGCACAAAACCTTCGCAGCAAATTGCTGTCCTTGCTCCAGCTGATGTGTCCGTGCCTGACTGTGCTCTGCAACCTGGGTAGGGGCTCCCTGTGTGCCTTGTGTGTTTGTAGATGGAAAAAAAAATACTGCTGTTGGTGTGCTTGCTTGTAGAGAATCAACACTGAGTCTTGCATACAGAGGAGGAGCTGTGATCTCAAATAATTTGTTTATGAAAAGGAATGTAGCTCTGCTGGTGACTTCTTCCAGTGCTGGGTAGCAATGGATTAGAGTTGGGCTTCCCGGTGCTATCAACAGATAGGACCAGATAACGAGAATGACCACTACATCTTTTCTCACAGCTCTTCTCCTTGACCATCTGCTTTTGCTCCCCACCTCCTTGAGTTACCATTTTATGCAAAACTCCACCCCAAACACTTCTCTTTCTGTACCTTCCCTGAGGAGCTTCACCTCCCAATGCGATGAGAGAGACAGGATTTCTCCTTTTGCCGTGATGGCCAGAAACCATCCAGATTATTAAACTTTCCAATACAGCTCTCTACTAGCATTTATACACAGTGGAATTCCTTATTACAGATGAGGATTTTAATTCTGAGCTTAGCTTGATAGAATGTAATTTAAAGCCATTAAGGATGGTTTAGCCTTCAAAGCAAACTCAAGATTGTTTAATTAGTCATGCAAGCCACTGAACACTACCCATAACACAAAACAGCTAAAGTATTTATTAGTTTTAGGGCTAAGCTAAGCCTTGCTTGTTCTGCATTTTCAATAAAGTGCAGCAAGTGTTAAGCACATCTTTTTCCTAATCTTCCAATGCTCAGTAAATTTTATTTCTGAATAACAACATAGCCCAAGTGTTGCAAGATGTAGAATGAAAACCAAATTGAATCAGTCCTTGTAAGCTTTAGAGAAAACAGAGGCAGTAATGGTACTTGGGATGTTCTGAAAATTTTTGTGTGGAGTTTTTTTGTAACTTCAAAACAAAAGCAAGCCACTTCAGACTTTGCCTTTGTTCCGTTTCCTAGTCTTACTGAAACAAGGTGTGCTAAGAAAAAGTCCCAGTAAGTAGCTCTGTAGAAATTGCAAAATCCAGCAAGGAAGTTGTGAGTAAATTTTTGTTGATCAGAAAGAAAATTCTCTCTCTTAATGGTTTCCTTTTAGAAGGCGCTGACACAGGCAACACCAGAATTTCAGGATTGAAATTGGAATGGTTTCTGATTGGGTCTGTAGAGAGATGGTTTGGTGTTGTGGAATTTCTTTAGTGCTTGCTTGTATTACTTGGATCAGGAGTGTTGCTTAGTTAACCCCAGCTGATAATAAGCTACATCCCAGCCCACTGTCTTGTGGGGATGGGACAACAACTGATTTGTGCATTAAGAAGGGTTTGTGTTGGGATTGATGTGGGGTTTCAGTATCCAAGGTGGAGTACTGTCCGGGGAGCTGTCTGGGCGAAGTTGAATTTAGTCATGGTTTGTCTGTTTGAGCTGTAAAACGCTTGTCTTGCTGCCATAGTGTGCTTCTGCACTTGTTTTTGTTGAGAGAAATCTCTCCTTCCAATTCAAGGGAAATTGTAGCAGTACTGGGGACAAAGTAGCAGTACTGGGGACAAAGACATGACCTCTATCCTGGGGTGCCTCAAATTAACTGGTGGGATCAAAGTGTTGCCATAATGCTTTCCTAATATTTTGCAACTTGTGGGGAAAAAATGAGAAAGGTGGTTCCTTATCTTACTAACTACTTTTGATTCTCTTCAATGCCTTTGACACTTTCTTGGTCCCAGCAGTAAGGTTTTTATAGGTGAATTGTTTTCTTGATTCTGTGGGTGTTTACACTGAATTGTTTCCACTGCTAGTAACACCAGCAGGAAAGGCATTACTTTTCTCCATGAAAATCAAGCCTAAAATGCCAAGTATACCATGAAAAATTAGCTGCCTATTGAGAGTGGATTTATGTGGCTAGTGTTCGGAAGCAAGATTTTTGGTTTTATGACTTTTTTCAGGATAGTGATAATATGGAACCATTAGACAACTGTTGTGGTATTTGTTCCCTGCTTTCCTAAATGTCTTACTTGAATTCCTCTTCCTTCTATAAGTAAAAGAATTTCTTATTGGTCCATAGAAAGAGGGAGTATAAAAGTATTTTTGTAGAAGAAACTAATATTATATAAAGAACAATTCTCCAATGGGAAGAAACAAGTGCAGCCTTAAGCAGTAAATTTTTTTTCTGAAACAGTGTGCTTGTGACACTTGGGCAAAATATACAGACAGGGTAATTGGCTCACTGGGCTGCTTGTACTGCTTTTTTTGGTCATGATTTGGGCACTGCCAAAAGCTCAGTGTTCTTCCTGGCTTGAGGGGCATGCTGGGTGTTACTGCACTGTTTTGGGGACTTTTAGAACCTTTGGGTTGTAAAATAACCCCTGATTAAAGTAAGACTTGGCAGATAAAGTTCCCTGAGGCTATGGCAGCCCCAAACACCTGCCCATGGAGCATCCTGCCCCAGAAAAGAGGGCTCTGCTAAAACCATAACTGTGACTGGGCAGAGTTTGCTCAAACTTGTAACTTCTTATGGAAATGGCCAGATCTGATGAGGTGGCATTTTCCAACACAGGTGTTCAGAAAATCTACAGTTGTCTCTGCCTTGGAAAGGTATCTAAAAAAATGAACCAAAAAACTCCCACCAACATACATTTAGGAGGCAGTTTGGTGTCTTTTGGTGAGACACTTCTAAGAACAAAATATTATGACTATTGCGTGTTGATTTCCTGTCCTGTGAAAAGTTAGTTTCTGTGGTGAATGGGAGAAACTCTTGCCCATTATCAGTCTTTAAGTTACTCTGCCCTAAGGCTTTGGTAATTTAACTTCATCCCCTTTCAAAGTTTTTTTTTTTTTTTTCCTTTTTTTTTTTTTTTTTTTAAACTTGAAACTTAAGGGGAAAAAAAAAACCCCTAACCTTTCAAAATCTGCCCCCACTCCCTCAGGTGATGCTCTTCTGAAATGCAAATACTCAATTATGCAAAGATAAGAACATGAGAAACTTTGGAAAGAAAAAAAAGGTTACCGTGATTAATGACTAAAGCTGTGTTAATACTGGGTTTTTAGTCTCCTAGCCAAACCAAAGAAGCATTGGGGGGAGGGAAACAATCCAATCTAACTGGAAGTAGCACTTGCATAAAGCCAGAAGTTACATCAGGGACAAAAGAGAAATGCAGGTGGCTGGGAAGCTTCCTCATATTTAGTCCTCTCTTCTGGTTTCTTTCCATCTTTCTTGTGGCAAGAGGGATTCAGTCATAACAGATGCATGCAAGGACGTGGAGAAACTGCTTTCTGGATAGGGAAATCCTGCCAGGAAATGCAGAGACTTCTCTTCCTCTAGGAGCTGCAGCCAGTTTCTCTACCAAATGCCCTACACAATGTTAGGCTGAGCTCTGCCTGTGTTGTTCTAGACAAGACATGCTGCAACCTGCATTTTGCCTAGTGAAGGTGCTAAAAGGAAATATTTTGGAAGGTGTTACTTAGGACACAAAAGAAGTGAGGAAGAGCTAACGTGGTCTCGGTAATTTTGGCTCTTCACACTTTAAAAGGATACATGTGTAGGCATGCCCCAGGTTATCTTTTGTATGGAAACATGTATGTGTAAAAATTGTGACCAGCTTGACCACTTCTGACTGCCTCTAAGGCTGTAGAGTTACTCTAACCACTTACTTTTAAGCATTTTTTTCCTAATCAGTTTTTTTTTCTTTAATTTTAAGTAGCATGATCTAAATTCTGTTATTGACTAGACACTGGAATGAAACATATTTTTTAGTATAATATTACCCAGAAGTTGCTAGATAAGCCTGGTGGGTATGATGGCTGCAGCCATGAAAACAGTAATTTCTTTAGAGGGAGTTTGGTTATAGAATTTTTGTAGTTTAACACAAAAAATGCTTAGCATGCTGGTATGAGATGCTTGTGGAATCTGGTATTTGAACTGATCCCACCTATCTTGTGTCAGCTTCAGGTCTGAGCAGATCAAATATGTAGTACCGTGCTGTGACATTAAGGCTGAAGAAGTTTCCTTCCACGACTACCAAAGAATTTCTATTTTACAAGTGCTAAGTGTCTCCTCCCTCCTAACTGTGCTTTATGTATGATTTTACTGTCTGCTGCTTTTCTCATCCTTGCTTGTTCTTCTATCATTCAATATTACTTTTCATATTATCTTTCTTTTCTTTGATTATGCTGCGGGGTGTATTAGCATCTCCTTTTATTATTTGTATTAGTGTCTCTGTAGTATAACTCTTGTCCTGAGGATTTTGTGTTTTGGTATAGTTTGTCCCACATAAGTTAGGCTTTGTTAGATGTCACTGGTGTAGGAGATTAAATTGCAAAAGTAGCATGATGTTCCTTTTTGAACCACAAGTATCTTCAAGTGCATGGCTTTTTATGGCAAACTGTTTATTAACTAAGTATTAGCAAAGTATTTTTAATTAAAAGAATAATTTTAATTAAAGTGGACATAAGGTTTTCTAAGCTTTAGAGAACTGCATCCATATCCTTAGATAGAGTCACCTGTACTAAGTGGGCCTGTGTTGATAACTTGTGTCCAGTTCAGGCACTAACAACTTTCAGTTTTGAACATGAACATCTACATCCCTCCATGCGTGCCTGTTGCAGACCCCACCATCCTACAGTCTGCTCTTTGTTTTGTGGGATCCCTATCACTGGCTTTTGAAATCCCTTGAGAGAAAATTGCCCCATGTCAGAGTTTTAATTGATTTTTAAATCAGTCTCTTGATGTGCGCAAGCTAACCACTCGATTCTGCAGGCAAAGAACCTGATGCTTATCACTTGCTCAATTATCTATCAGTGAGACTGCAGTTGGTTAAGTGAAGTTGATTTTGATTCTCAGGCCTAGAGAAACAAAGATAATTGTACCTTGTAGCAGCCTGTTGATCATAATGCTCAGAGACTTGTCTAGTTTCAGAAATCTGTTCTGAACTGTGATTTTCTTTTAGTGCTGCAGTGACAGGGACTAAGGGATTGAATCTATCTGAAAGTGCTGATGAGCACAGAGCTCTACAAATAATACTGATGTATCTTCATCCCCAAGTAATTTGCAAGAGAGATGAAGTGCCAAAGGGCTATTTAAATACCTGATATTTTGGGGTGTTTAATAACTAATCTTATTGTTCTGCGAATGGTTTTCAAGGTGTTTTCGGAGCTTTGAAAATTGATGCCTTCCAAGCCTCGAGGTGCTTGTTTTGGAGGGGTCTTGGCTGAGCCCTGCAATCATTTGTTCTCAGTATTTCCCCACCTTTTCCAAAAGCTTTCCCCACCTGCCCTTGAATCCTGCGTGGAGGAACCCAATGGGCCCCATGAAATGCGGTTTAGTTTTATTTGTGTTTGAGCACTTGGCATGCTCGGGTGCCTGGTGTGTGTGGGGCTGCCTTCCAGCAGGAAGGGCTTGAAGCCTGGTAATTGTCCTAGGATGAATAATAATAATAAACTTAAATAATATATAGGTGTCAATGTTTTTTTATAAGCCAAGGTGCAGTTGTCTGATATGATTTCATATAAAGAGCACACACAAAACATTCAGTAGGGGAGACTAATGGACTTTTATTGCTCTGCAAGGAGGGAACATAAAATCACAGAAAAGAAGTTTTGAAATGCTTAAAAATAATTGAACTAAAGTGAAGTTCAGCGTTTATTGAGCTTCAGGCTGAAAAAACAAAAGCCCCCCAACCCTGCAATGTCTTCTGAGTTTTCTGTGAATTCAAAATAGTGCAGTAACTCTGGAAGTACCTTTCAGTGACAACAGAAAATGAAGTTAAAATGTTATATGGAGGGAACTTGTCTCATCAGAGCGATGGGAGTGAAGTTTAGAATCAAGTAAATGCTTTTCTCTTCAAGTAATTTGAATAATGTATAGCCCCCTGAATTAATAGGCAGGAAGTCAATCAAATTATTCTGTTAGCTTTATAAACCTCAGAAAGCCATGGCTTGGGTGGATAAAGAATGTCAGCAGAGCTTGAGTGGCATTTAGCACTAGACAATTAATTTGGAAATGGGTATTTAAAGGGCAGTAAATTTACTGCGTGCAACACAGTTCACTTTCCTGAAGCAGTTTTGTCCTTAGGAGGAGTTGTAAAACTGAAGTAGTGAGCAGTAGTAGAACGGCTTGGGCCTCCCTCCCCTGTGATGCCGTTTGGGATCTGCCGGTATTTTTATGGTAATGTCTGCTGGTTAAGGCATTCTTCACTTTGATCACTTGCTGAGGTTCAGCAGCAGTTTAATAGAGATGTAGGGTTTACATGTCATTTCACAGGCACTGAGACTCCTGGAGATACGTGGTGCTGTTTGGACTCCCAAAGTGGTTGGTTATTAACTGTAATTATTTAATGAATGAAGTCACCTGAAAGTCCTGAAATGGAGGTTGATCAACAATATTGTAATGGTGGACAAGAAGGTGAATATAGTTTAAGATCAGTGAGCTGAAGATCTCGTAGATAGCAGGCCACTGAAATTCAGCTCATTTGCTTATCTCCTGCAACAAGATTTTAATTTTCTGATGCCCTTTTGTCATGTCTGATAATATCTTGAAAGAAGGGCTCAGATGTGGCCTGACTGGTAAAGCAGCACTACTGATTTCTTTTCTCAAACACTAGGGTATGTTTCTGGCAACCTGAAGCACTTGACTAACTTTCAGTATCAGAATAACTTTTGGTTCTCTGGTTACTTTTTTTTTTTTTTTTAATCATGCACTTATATTCATAAAACCTACAGAAAATGGTTTTTTTTTCAGGAGTAATTTTAGGTAGCAATGATTGTTAGCTTACTAAATGTTAGTCCACAAAACTGTTTGTAGGTTAACTGCTTGGTCATGAAGTCCTTGTCAAAGCATTATTTTTTTTGATTCCAACAGTAGCAACAAGAGAGGTTCAGGCTCTTTGTAACCAAGTTGCATGTAGTGATTTGTCAAGCAAGCCAGAAAATTTCTTTTGAAGGTGTGTTCAAAATGGACCTTAGTCTGAAATGCCGGGGAGGACTTCAGTGAACTGGATGTCTCTTGAAGAAGTATCTGGGCACTGTGAATACAACAGAATAGCTCTCTAAATGTCAGCTAGGTGGGAGGAAAATCCACCAGAATGGTGGTGACCAAGCTGGAAAAGGTCTGTTTTGTAGCAAGCAGTTGCTTTTCCATAATGAGAGGAAATAAAATGCATGCATGGGATACTTAGTTGCATGACACTGCATCATACTCTGAGGTGTGCTGTCCCATTTGATAATTTTTCCCTTCTTGTGGCATATAAAAACCATTACCCTGGAATTTACCAATAGAGTTATCAAAGCCTAATTTGGTCTGGTGTTAATTTTTTTTTTAATTAGACTGATTTTTTAAATAGAATTCTTGCGCTTTTGAATACTGTCTGAAGAAAAACAGGATTGAATCGACTTCATGTAATGGACTGGCTTGAAAAACAAATGAATTGGATTCTTTAAGAAAACAGTTACACTTTGGCTGGGGTTGCATCGACACACCTTGTAAACTCAGCAGCACTTCTGAACAAAGCACAGAAGTAAATGTTTTCTTAGCTCTAACAATCATTGAGGCCATCTTTGGCTGTCACATTCCCTGTTCATATATTATTTTTATGCTCCCAGCATATAGAAACAGGAGCTAGGGGAAGTTTTTATTTTGCATTTGACAAGGGCATTTTGCTATTTTTCAGCTTGCCTTTTTCCCTCTTGCTGTGAGGAATTATGTCTGGGGCTTAGATACTATAACTGTTGTTTAGATATGTTTAGAATTCCAACTTTCTCTGCAACTTCTGTATTGCTGTCATTTTATTGTTTAGGTATTGGTTCCACTTCAGTTTAAATCCCTTACTTGGGGGCTTTACAGCTTGTGTAGTTTCTAACCAAATTTTAGATGAGAAATTTTTTTTTTTTTTTTTTTTTAATTGAGATTACAAAGTGGTTTGCTTGCTTCAGGAGAAGCAATTTAAGAAAAAAAACCCCCGTAGTTATTAAAACCAAAAATTAACTAAACTTGGCAGTTACTTGCTTCTTCCTTCCAAAGCACCTGAAATTAATGCTTAAAATTAATGTTGAAAATTAATCACTTTATATACACCATATGCTTTGCTATCTTTTCAGTCGGTTGTATTAGTTCAGCTTTTCTCTACCTCAGAACTGGGCTGTGATTCAAACTGCATTATAACACAGGAAAAATGCAGGGAATACAGCTGTTTAATCTAGTTTTGGTTATTTATTACGCTGGAATTTGTTCAGACCTTGTCTAAGGCACTGTGATTAGACCTTAGCAGCAGAACTTTTGAATTGCTGCGTTCATGGCGGCACAGAAATGACCGGAATGAGTTGGACTGCAGACTAATGTGGAGAAGACAGGACAACAATGTAAAAATAAAGAGCAATATTAAAGAGTGTATATGTATGCTATACATATTAAATATGAGGATTAACAGCTGGACTATTAGGCTTCAAAGGGGAACATTTGCACATAGACTGATAGTGCTACTTGTGGCTTTGTCACTTTGCAGTGCTTACTACAAGTGTACTTGCTGCTCTTTTTTTTCCCTCTGCAGCTCCATGCAAGGCTTAAAAAGCAGTGTGAAAATCAAGCCAAGCTTTGTGTAAAGACTGGGAAGGTGCTCTCCAGGCCGCAGGTGGGCCTGATATGTTGCAGCAGGTAGAGGGAGGAGGAAGGGGTTGGCCAGCTCCTGTGCTGCGTAGGTGCTCCTTGAGCGTGTACTTACGTAACCTTCCCAAAAAATCAGGCCCCGACAGCTCCAGAGAAACCTGGCTCGCTTGGGCTGCACGTATGCTACCTGAATTCAGGGGAGCCATTACCTGCAGTCTGGCACCTCTTGCAGAGTGATTATGTGATGGTAAAAGGCAGGCAGTGGGTGAGGGCAGTGACTGCCGGGGCTGCTGCTGGATCCCAGTGAGCTGGGATGAGGCTGCACATGGCGGAAGGGGCTCATGGTCCCCTCCAGCCTTAAAAAGCCTTTTCTTCTTGGGAAGACAAAATCTCAATCTGTCTTGGGATCTCTTACAGTTGGTTGTTGTTTGGTCTGTAGTCTCTGTTTATTAGACTTGCCAGACCTTTTTCCCCAAATGCTCTTAGCTGAAGGTAGACACATAAGAGAGTGCCCTCTATTTCCCATCTGCAGCACCCAGAGCCAGATCCACAGGGTGATGTAGGTCTTTCTGGCTGGAGTAGGTGCCTGAGAACATTGCTGACTGCCTTGGGGCCAGGCACCTTGCTCTGTTGACTTCAGTGAGGATTACATGCCTTACTGCTTAGGTGCTTTGAAAGAGACATTTCTGAATGTCTAACTGGCTTGGAAAATCCTGATCTCCCTCTTTCAATTTTTAGCTTCTCAGTATTCCAATGGTCTTGAAATTCTAATTGTTCTGAATATACACCAGGCTTGGCAAACACGTAGTGACTCTTCTTGTGCTGGTTATACATATGTCCTTACAGAGTGATGGCACAACCCTTGATCATAAACCATAAACACAAATAGTTTCTGTAAGAGCCCGACATACCTTCTGCAGTTCCCATCTCTTCCACAAACTGTAGAAAATGCATCAATGTAAATGAATGATATCACCACAATCCCTTCAGCTTTAAGATGGCCCCTGGGGCTGCATTCTCCATTTTGCAATTACTTTTGCTTTTGTCTGCTCTTAGAGAGCTTCTAACTAACTTCTGCTTTCTCATCTTACTTGTTCACCTTTGGGCTACTATTTTCAATGTCATCTTCCAAGAATTTGCTTACTTAAGTAATTTCCAGTGGCCCATTTGATCACAACTGGCTTCCCAATTGCCTCTTCTTGATTTCAACTCATGTGAGCCATGAATAGAATTTTTCCTGATGTAGGGTGGACTTTGCTTGATGTTTGTACTGAACTGTTTTTCATTCATTTGAATGTCACTCCTCATTTGCTTCTTCTTCAGAGATATAACTTCAGTGTTATAGAACTGAAAACTGCTAATTGGATTTAGAAAGAAAATCAAATTTTCAGTCATTACATAAACCCCCCCATATTTAATACTACATAATAAACCCTAAATCACAGAAAAAAACCCAAACCTTGAAGAGCAACATTTCTGTAAAAAATCATGTGCTGATTTTTTTAAATTGAGACGTTTGGCCCAACATAGACATCTTTGCTTCTTATTTAAAGACAACCCCCCTGCCTCCCAAGTAATTACTCGAAAGCTCTGTGGAAATTTTACACAGAATTGGCTTTTATTGTTAGAGTCCTGCCATTGCTTTCTGTAGGTCTCCTCTTCATCTCTGGTGAAGTTTGGTCAGTTGCTCAACTCAGTTTGCTTAACGGGAGAGAACTGCTGCTTTGGATGCTTTCTCAATCCCTGCTATTTTACTATTCTGATATTTATTAGCTGTAGATATTTTCCTTATCCCTTATACTGTGGCCACATCTATGTAAATCTATCAGTAGTCTGGTCTTGCTAATGTTTTACATCAGGAGATTATACAGGCTCACATGCTGTGTGTTGCAGGGGAGGCGTAGGCAAATCCACGTACATGTTATTTGGTTTTTTTTTTCCTCTGTTGTAGTTACAGCTTTCCATTTTCATTTAAAAGTCCCAAAGCATCCATTTCCCTTGCAAGAGGCTACTGTTTACACTCCTGTTTATTTTGAGTTTAGAAGACTTATAAAAACAAATTCTCTATGAAGTGTAAAAATTATCTGATTTTTTTTTTTCGCTGTTGACATTGATAACTGGAGAGAAAACAAAATCTTATGGAAACATGGCTATCAAAAGTTAGGGAGGAGGCTTTCCCCTGATGTTTAAATGAGCCATTTTAGCAGCCAAAGGACTGTAAAAGTGTAAGGTTGGATGTAAGCAAAGTTAAATGAAGATGCACCAGAAGGTAGATTTTTGTGCTGGCAAAATGCCTGGAACTTTTGAGGGATATTGAGAAATAGCCTAAGGCCCCAAACCTTGTGGCTTTCAAGGTTTGCTTCTCTCTGCATTGTACCATTTGTTTGTCTTTAGTTTTTTAAGAAAGTCTTTCAAGTAAAGTTCTGACGAGACCAGTACTTCTGGAAAGGTTAACTCAGCCATGAGGTGTTTGTTCAGCTTGGGATGACTTGCCAGCATGGGTGCTTTATTTTTATTTTCATTTTCTTTTTCCTCTTCGTGAAACAATGTTATATCTTTGTCTAGTCATCCTTACCATGTATCTATGAATGCCTTTTCCCTTTCTGCTGTGCTTTGCAGCTCAAAGCAGGATTTTATCTTCATGTGCTTGCTAAAGACCCAGGTGGTGTTCCAATGTGGATGGAGATGAAATCTGGTAGAGCAGAGGGTAGGACTTCTCCCCACACCTCTTTTTTTTTTTTTTTTTTTTTTTTTCCCTCCCCCCCACCCCGTCCTGTCTGGACTTGAAATGTGAGGTGGGAAGAGAGGTGACTGACCTGGCTGCTGGGCTGCACGGGGGCTTTACTGCCATGTGCCAACTGAGATACTGCAGCCAGCACGCTTGGTCTTGGTCTGGTGATTGTGTAACTCCTGCTGCTGTGGCTTGTGGAGGCCTAAAAGGAGTTTCAGGAGCTTGGGTAGCCTTGGTATAAGGCAGAATGTGTTGGAAAGGTGTTTTCAGCAATTTAAGACTTGGGTTATTGTTTGGGTGTTTTTTAAATTTGGCTCTTGGAGGTGATTAAGGTTCAGGCTTGGGGAGGACATGGGAGAGCAGTGCAGTGTGCATTAACACGCCTTATCTGCATGTGTGAAAATACCCTTTTGTACAAAGGGTTGCTGCTTGTTTCCCACACTTGTGGGGAAAAAGGTGTGAAATTTGGAGCATATTCCAGGAAAAAACAGTTGGCTCCTTTTACCTCAGGGCAATGCAAGGCTGGCCCGTTGCCATGCTTTGGACCCTTTATTCCCGTTTGCAGACTGAGGCCAATGCTCCAAGAGAAGGAGGGTGAGAGGGCTGGAGGAAGAAGGAGCACAAAAGGCAGGGCATGCAGCTGCACAAAAAGGAGGCCGCTGGGTTGGGTTCAGGACCGTGAGCTGGCAGGGGCTGCACGCCGAGCTGAGCCACAGAGCAGCCAGGAGTGCTCCTCGAACCTCCTGCCCTGCCATGCTGGGTGTTGCAGGAGTTTTGAAAGAGGCAGGTTTGGGCATGCATGGAAGCCTCTTCCACCTTTTATGATCAGTGCAGCTTGCAAGGAGAAGCTGTCATTTTTTTCCCAGGGCGTGTAGAACCAGTTCTGCCGGTCCCGCGTTCGCCGCAGTGGAGGAGCCGAGGCCTGTGGCGAAAGGGGCTGTGATAGATGTGCTGTTGGTGCTCCTAATATGTGGGAAGGGTACAGACACGGAGCTGGCAGCATGTAGTGACTGTCCTGGCCATCTGCAGAAACACCTGCTTTTCTCAGAGGGCCGTCACCATGCTCTGTTGCTATCAGCCACTTGCCACGTGTTCTTTCAGGAGGTGATCATGGAGCTGTTAGCCAAATGTGTCTTCCTTTAGGAAAACTTTTAATTTCACTTTTATTTTTCTTCCATTTATGTTATCAAATTTGGTAATTCTAATATTCTCTGCTTCTCCAGCAAATTTTGCAGGTCGATATTACCAACTTTCTGGATTTTTGTGTCCTGGGGCGTTTAGTGCGTTGATTTTTTTATTTATTTATTTTTTTATTTTAAATTCTCCTTACTTGTAAGCTGCTGGCATCTTCTGAATTTGGGAATTTTGAATTGCACAAAATACAGTTTTGGTGATTAATTGCTTAAATTTACCAGTGCAAAAAAATTTTATAAATAAATTTCATTTTCCACTCTTGTTTCTCCTAAATCTTTTCCTTGAATGAGTGACTTGTAATTACTTAAAACAATCGACATTGGAAGTGCTGCAGTAGTCACTGCAAAAGCCACTTTCAAAATGATTACACCAGAAATTAGTCAAGCTGTGTAATCTCCTCCTCACTGTGACGTTGTGTGGGCAATGCTGGTGGATTGTCTGGGTTCTGCTTCTGGGGACCTTTCCTTTGTGATGGTTCTGTGCATGCCGGTGCACAAAGGAAACCTGCACAGGATTCTGTCCTGCAAATTAAGGCACCTTTGGAAATGAACATGGAACTACTTAGGACCTTGCTCTTGACAAACCTTTGCTTGCAAATGATTTTAACTTAGCCAGTCTTCTTCTTCCAAAAAAAAATTTTGAGAGCTCAGGACTTGAGCATAGTCAAGATCACAGGTTTGGTTTAGTAAGTGTCCTGGCCACACAACTTCTGGGAAACAGTTTCTTCACCCCTTTACTATTTACATCCTCTTTTCACTCCCTTCTGGTACTGCAAGTGTGCCAGGTTTGCCAAGAGGAGTTAATAGAGAAAGACTCAACCCCGAAACTAAAGGGGGTGGTAGGAACCACCTTAGCTTGATTCATAAGCAGAGTGTTTTCAGTGTTGCACTCTTTCAACAGCACTTGTCCTGTATTTTGTTTGGGTTTTTTTTTAATTTTATTTATTCACAATTTTTAGGATTTTTAATAATGTCAAAGACTTAGTGATAGGTTTATTCCTGTGGGGTTTTTAAATTTTATTTTCTCCTATTTTGGGTTTTTTTATAAGAGAGTGTGTCTGGAGCTAGTAGAAGCAATCCGGATTAATGATAAAATCTGGAATGTTGTGTTCCACCTAAATTCACTATCTTTTGGCCAGAAAATCTGAGCATGTCAAAA
The DNA here is from genome assembly GCA_013401135.1 of Cettia cetti. Lineage (NCBI taxonomy): Eukaryota > Metazoa > Chordata > Aves > Passeriformes > Sylviidae > Cettia > Cettia cetti. The sequence continues at coordinate 14,695 of VZUI01058541.1, forward strand.
TCCTTAATTCTAAAATTCTCATGAAATGGACTAAATCTTTGTGGAAGACAGCAAAATGTATTTCCCAACCCTGCAGAGAGATTGGCTGTTTCATTGATATTCGCTGGGGGGAAAAAAAAAAATTGTCTAACAGGGTGTTCCGTGAATTTTGTGGGTGAAAAGTGTAGAGCATCCCTGCTGATGCACATACAATTGCACAACTGTGTGCCTGCAGGTTTGTATCCTTTATCACAGAACTAAATAACTAATAGTTTAGCCTGCCTGTTTCACTACTTTTGTGTGGCTCTGTGGTTCCAACTGAAAGGTACAGCAGGAACAGCTTGAGAGGCATATGTGGGTTTATTCCCTCTCACTACCTCCGTTCTCATCAGGCATATTTCTACCAGTCAATTGGACTTTGCATGGTAAGGATGTCATTAAAATAGAGTAAAATCAATGAAAGAACCAAGCTTGCAAGAAAGAACAAACGTTGCATTGAAAAATCTGTTTGTCTCTGCCATAAAGTGATGAACAAATACTGCCCTGCACTGATGGGTTCTTTAAAACCATCAGAAGGCAGGAAACACAATTATTTTTCTATCACAATTCATTTTCTCCAGATAAGCACATTTCTCTACAGTGTGCAGTCCACCCCTGGAGCCCCCAGGCTGTGCTCCTGGTTTCAGTCACAAGTGCACGCACGGGCTGTGGGAGGGGATAACATCCTGGTCCGAGTGGTGCGTTTGAAAATACCTCGACCTCGGCGCTGCTATTGGCCTTGCTGCAGGTTTAACCTCATGAATGTTTGAGGAGAGGCTGGGGCTTCCAGGGCTGTCCCCTCCAGGGCTGGGCTGTGGCAGGTGCTGCTCATGTGTGGCACCAACTGCACTTGTACGGCTGCGTTGTCCTGTTCCTGTGCCATTGCTCACGCCCCTGCCAGAGTCACTTCCACAGCATGCTTCCTTCAGGAGCACTATCCTGGCATTGTGGGCAAACCTCCCTGTGGCTGAGTGACCTGTGCTAGGACCTCTGCAGCAACAGCTGCTTCTGCCCCTTCTCTCATTAAGGTGGTTTGGACTCTGGCATAACCGGGGCCTTCAGCACCGTGAAAAATCTGCATTAACAGCCAGACCCATAGCTTGGTGTGGAGCTCCTGGAGAGCCACCTCTGAAAGGCAGGAGCACTGTCCATGGGCTGAGCTTTGCACCAGCCTTGGGGCTCTCCAGAGGAGACCAATGCTCCTGGGACATGCTCGAGATGACAGTATGCCCCCAGGTGAACAGGGATGCTGAAATCACATGGTTGTCCTTCTCATCCTGTAAGCCTGTGCAACAGGGCTGAAAATGCATTTTTCGCATGTATTTTCTGCTTAAGAATGGGAGGCTGCATAAGTAAACTTGCAATTCGGTCTTGCCTCTGTGCAAAACTGAAAAATATCAGCCAGTTAGGTGTTTTAAAGCACATTAATATTTAATTCCTACTCTAAGGATAGGCCAGTAGGGGAAGCTGGAAAAAGTTTACCATATTCTTATTATTTTTGCCTGTGGGCAAAAGTCCAACAAATCTTTCACGAGAGAGATAATTACGTGAGGACGGTGCGGAGACATGTGTTGTAGCACACGTGAATGCTGACCTGGCTGCTCCCAGCAGCCGCCAGGGCTGCTGTGATGCTCAGAATTACATTTCCTTCTGGGAGACTGCAGGAGAAAGGGGCTGAGGGATTGGGGTGGAAGCAGGAGGGGTTTGCTCAATTACAAACCCTCAATTTTTACCTTGTTGAGCATTCAGGGAAGCGGGTGATGCTGATGAGGAATTGGAGACCAGTTTGGAGTCTCTGAGCATCTTCTTTCCCCCTCTGTGCCAGAGGTTGCAATTGTGAAACACCTGATGGGAGGTGATGATATAATTTGCAGTCAGATAAGGGCGTGCATATTTATGCAGGCTGTAGGAGGTGGGAGATGGAGTCCCTGTGCAGGAAATGTAATGTTATTTGAAGAAACATGCCTCTTGACCACTCTAGTTGGCCTTTTCATTGCAGTTCTATTTTTAACATTCCATCCATAAGGAATCCCTTAGTGAGTTTTTTCCTTGATTTTTTTTTTTTTTAATCCCCCCTCCCGTTTTTTTTTTTTCCCCTTTCTTTCTTTCTTGGAGGGGGCATGAAGCCTTGGCAATATTTGTGGCAGTTGTGTGATCAAAGCTGAAAAATCGGCCGTGATGTCATGGAGCTTCTAGCTAAGCTGCTGGGTAATATAGTCTGGCTATATGGGAAGATGTGAGGGGAAAAAGGCAGATGCAGAAAACAGTAGGCTGCAAAAAATGTCTTTGCCTCCTCTTTAATGAATACTTTTTATTTTGTTTTAAATAAAAAATAATTGATTGTGGCTAAGCAATAGGCATGCCTACCTGTAACTCCAGAAACGCATTTTGAATTGCTTAAATTGCAACAAAAGAGTATGTTTTATATGTAAAACTTGTGCATGTGTATTTTTTTTGTGTGTGTGCGCCTTTTATTTCATTCAAAAGAAAGGCCTGTGAGGACTAGAAAAAGAGGAGGATACTGTCTCTTTATGAATACTAATAAGGAAATCAAGGGGGACAATGGCACTTCAAGTTTCATCTTTCCATTTCCTAGAGGCGCAAACTCTGCAAGTTGTCACCTTGGTGTATTCAGTGCCTCTTGAAGCACTAGACTCCTCCAGAGAGAATGTCAGCCCCAGCCCTGGGCAGTTTTGACAAACAGAGTATATATTGATACATGATAAAGTATGCTAGAAATCACCCCAGCGCTAAAGGCTACTATAGTTTTAATATCATCATTTGAATTAACAAGCATTCTGTGGAGAAATAATGAGCTTTCATTATTCAGAACATCATCCTTACCCCGGGAACTCAGAAACCATTAGCTCTTGAGAACTTAATGAAAAGATGATAAAGAATGTTTTAGATAAAAGTTTGAACGGGTGCACTTGGTAACTAAGGTAAAATATTAATGTTTCTCCCAATGATGAATTGCTGTTGCTAAACTCGTGCTTGCTGAGGAGATGGAGGGGCATGTAGGTGTTCCTCTGGGCAGTGGCTGGGATGGAGGGCTGTCATGCATTGCCAGCATGCCCCATGCTACTGCCTGCATCCTTTGTCAAAAAGGATGGAAGAGAGAAAGCTGGATATTCAAATCTCCCCATCCTCCCCAGCAGCTATTTTCCCACCATGAGACTAAAACTAAAATCCTTTGCTGTTTGCTTTTATTGTTGGGATTCCCCCCAACTTTTTTTTAAATTTATTTAACATGATAGGCAATGCAATATAGCCAAGAGGGAGTGGGAAGGGGTGTAAGGAAAAAAACCAACCCAATACAAAAAATTCTGTCCTGAAGCTGCTGACCTGAGGCTTGGTTTGGGCAGATCTGAGGCGCTCAGGCTGAGCATGGTTGCCACTTGCTGAAATTCCATATGGGTGGCTTGCTACATGTCTGCAATAAAACCCCCCGATGCAATAAACGAAGAAAAAAAAATATAAAAGTTTAAATTTTATTGGGTGTAAAGCTCTTAAAGAACTGCTGTTCACAAAGAGTATAAAGATTGCTGAGTCTTGGTGTACATACCCCTACTAAAACGTGTTAGTCCTGCTGTTTTCTTTCTTTAACTGTAGCAATTTGGTTTCTTGCTGTTCTATAATCCTTGCACTTACCAGCATGGAGGGCTCGCAGCCTGCTTCCACCTGTGGGCAGCTGGGAGAGGCTGTCTGTCCTTCCCAGGCAGGTGGAGAAGTGCTTGGAGACCCCCGAGGTTGGTATTGCTGTGGAAAGGTTCGTTCTCGCTAAACGACGTGAGTGGGGGGAGGTGAAGGAAAACAAATGGGAATAAACTATCACATAAACAGTCTTAAGTCACGGTGTTTGCTGCTAACAGATGCATTTAGGTAAATGCTGTTACCTCAAGAGGTGTTATCTTCTGGGGATCCTTATCATAATTTTGTTTTAAATCTGAACAGCTGTTGTTTAACTACCACAGACCACAATTTATCTACAGCTTGAGGCCATAAAGGTACCTTTATTACACTCTCTTTTTTTTCTTCCATTTGATTTAATTTCAGTGTGTCTGACACCAAAATGCTATATACAATTTGCATATTACAATATGCACTATTGCAGATTCCATACACTGCTAAATGGGAAAATCGGAACAGAATGGTAAATGGGAAAAGCTTGCAATGACAAATAAAAGAGGAAGATGAGCTCCCATGTTTCATTTACATGTAAAATATTCTGACAATAGTTGTTTCCCCAAGAACAAAGAGCTGGTTTTTCTAGGGTGACTGGTTTATGATGGCTGCAAGAAAAAAAAGAATGTTTTTTTTGGCACCAGAACAGAAGCATGCTTATCTGAATTGAGCCCTGGGGCTTGCCATATATTTGGAATAAAACTTAAGTCTTACTTAAGAAACCAACAAATATGGAGGCATGAACCATAGTGTACAAGGACTGAAAATCACCTCTCTCTGGACAGAGTGTTGGAAAGGACTTTACGGAAAGATAATTTTGTTCTGAGTCACCTGGTCTTTTGTAGTTGATCTCTGATGTTTTTTGTGGGGTACAGGGAGAGAGAAGTGTTGCAGGCATTGCATATCATGTGGTGTACATGGGAAATTTTGGTTTCATAGGGGATTCTTCTAAACTTTACGCCTCAGATGACCCAGGTGGTATCTTCTAGCCCTAGGTTACTGCTTCCAGTCTTGCCCAGTAATCTATGCATGTAGACCTGAATTTCTCACTGCCCTGCTGCAGAAAAGGTGCACAGCTCTCTGTACTTCCCTTTTTCTTGAGAAGGCAGGAGGCCTTTGCTTCCAGAGTTGTCAGTCCAGCAGCCTTCACCAGCACAAAAACTGTGGAAAGAAATCTCCACAAATGTGAAGTTTTACATAAGAATTTGACTTTAAATAACCCTTAACACTTTACCCAAACCTCTAGAGTTCTGCTTTGTTAGTTTTCCTTTGGAATACGTATCAGTAATAACACCTGAATTACATGTATAGTGGCTTGATGACAGAAAGGGCATCTCACCATCTTTGCTCCTTTTTCCTCCATCCTAGCCATGAATGTGAAAGCTGTATGTGTCTCTGAGAGAGGGTTGATGTTGTTGAACTGTTTTCCTAAGTGCAGAATACATTAATCTGTTGGCACTTATCAAAAAAAAAAAAAAAACAAAAAACAAAACAAACCATAACTCAGCTTCTAACTGACCTTTCATATTCCAACATCCGTCATGTAACATGAGACTGTTTAGCTTGGCTTTTCAAGGACAGTGTGGAGAAAAAACACCTTCCAGGGGGAATTGGGATGGGGTGTATGTGGCCTTTTAATAACTGTCCCTTGATGGCACTTGTGGATACTGTTGGTGATCAAACTAAGCAGTGATCCCATCTGCCAAAAATTTCTTTTTGTTTCTGAAATCTATCCTGGCCAATTTAATCTGTCAGTTGAAGTTTCCCCATCTTGTTTCCTTTAGGTACTGTGCAGAGCTCAGTGTCTTGCACGTGAACAGTAGTGGGTTTTATTGAAGTACGTGCAGGTATGAACCGGCAGCTAATGTCTCTTGTATAATATTACTCCTGAAAGAACAACTCCACAAAGAATACTGTCTAGAATTACAGGGCAAGAGCAAGTCAACAGTTAATTGGCTGTGCTGTAATTACTTCTAGATGCATAATGTGCAATACTTATAGGACTTGTAGAAGTGGCATACAAATTTCACAGTGGTCTCTTGGTACTTTATCATGTGTGGAGGATTTTGGTAGTCTCTGCAGATCTTGGGATTAATGGTACAGTTATAATTTATTCCTGCTCTGCTGTTTTAAATAGTGTGGACTTTTTTTTTTTTATTTTCCTCTTAAAAAAAAAAAAGTCTGTCTTTAATTGTCTCAAAGGCTAGACTGGAAAATAGGACAGATGCTGTTCAAAGACTGTGTCATTCTTTTCTAGGATGGAAGTAATTCCACTTGCTTTTTGTTTGCTTGGAGTGGCTCACACTTCTGGCAGCGTGTGGCAGCCGCATGTCACATGCTGTGGTACCACAGCCCAGTGGGTTGCAGACCTAACAAAGGTGCAGATGAGTATGGACAGTGAGACAGATGTAGTTTTTGAATATCTGGAACCTGATTTTCCCCATCTTTAACTTCAGGGTTCATAAGATGTAATTTCACTGAGTGTATGGAATGACTACTTTAGTCATATTGGGCAAAGATCTGAAACAGCCAAGAGCTTTGTGTGTGGGAATATGGATGAGATCTTTAGAAACAAGGCCAGGCAACAGTAAGTTCTTGACCTGGCTATGTCTCATGGTTTCAACAGTCCCCAGAGCTGTGGCTCTCTGGACGTTATCCAAGCCTCTGAAGTCAACCATAATCTTTCCCACTGCAGCCCTGAAGAGGCTCTGCTATTTGATGGCACAACAAGCACATTTCAGGGCTGCTGAAATCACACTTGAGAAGCCAGCTCAGAGAGGCTTACTTGTTTGCATGTGATTGGTTCACTCATCTCAAGTGACATGGAGACAGAAGTTAAAGTGAAGCTTTATAATATGGACTTTGGAATCCCCAAAATGTTATTTGTATTTTACCTTATTAAATATGGAAATCATGTCAAAGGTAAATGTCAAGGGGCTATAAAATTGCCCTTCTTATCTCCTGTATGTTTATCAGTTGATAAATGGAAAGAAGCTGCTGCCAAAATAACTGTGAATGAATAATTTATAAATGACTGATGCATCGTGTATGTTGTTTCAGGCAGAAAACAGTAGGACATCAATAATCAAAAGAAGTTGGATTAATTTAGCAGTATTTTGCTGTTAATGTTTTTATCTAAATGCTGCAGTCTGGACCTTTGTTATGACATCCTTCTCTTTTTCGCTAAGGACTGATCTACAGATCACTGAAATCAATGGAGTCAGCTGTTTACTTCAGCAGGCTGTGAATCAAATTTATAATATGCATATATAGCTTTTCCCCCCTGCTTTTATAGTACTCTGAATTTGAATTTCTTTAACACTGTGTGTCTTAGTGTGGAATTTGGTTCACATGTTTCTTCCCTACCCACTTTCCTGTGGTCTGAATGTCCTAGACAAGAAATTTGGAGATCTTGATGGAACAAGGATGTGGGGAAAGATGGCTGCCAAAAAAAAATTGTATATCTTCTCTTATTTTTCAGTTCCATTGTTTTTATTCACACAGAGAAAACTGATTTCTTGAGACTTAGATTTCTATGCAAGGCAGATAGACTTTTTTCCAGCATGTATTTTTCTCATGCCTTCCCTCAGAGAACATTTAGGAGATTTTTAGCACTGGCCATTGTGAATAAGGTTAAACACTGAAGAGGTGAACTAGATTCTTTCTTTCTGTTCTTTTCCATGTGATTTAAATATGGCCCATTTTGCCCATCACATGACAGAGCTGCCAGAGATTGCCTCAAGCTAGTTTATGGCTTTAACTAAAGGTCATCTTAGGGGGGAAAAATCCTATGGAGCAGGGGGAGGAGAAAAAACGTATTTAAAAAATGCATTAAAATGGATTTTAAGCATTTGTTCTGAAGAATACAAGTGAAAAAGAGAAGCTGCCATTATATCGCAATGACTCAGAAGAAAAAAAAATAAACCCACCACCACCAAAAATAATAAAAACCTCTTCCTCTGCATAGCCCAGCGCCTCATAACAGAAGGGTGCGCAAAGCAACTGCCTGGATTTCGGTCTACAGCTTTCTCTACCTGACCTAGATATCTGGCTAGCAGTTCACCACTGCAGAAAATGCCCTAGTGCAAAACTCCTACCCCACTGGCTGCTACTAAGAGCAATTCTCACATCCGCAGCTCTGCATCCATCCTCACCATGTAATTGGTCTGGCTCTCCCAGCTAGCTGCTTCTCCTCCTGTAGGCCCACACTGGGAAGAGAAATCCCAGACCTCCTGAAGGCTGAGGGGCTCCAAAACTGTGCTATGTTATCAACAGCTACATGGTTAGCTAACTGCTGTGACTAAATGGAGATTGGGAAACACTGCAGGCAAGGGATGAAAAGTGATGCCCTCCCATAGCACAATGCTGATATGCAGAATTGGCCACAACAACAAAACTTCACAGACAGTGCAGCAGAAGGCATTGGCTCTCTTGTTTGGGCATTTTATTACCTGGAGCTAAATGTGCAGAGAAGGGAGATAATGAAGTACTTGACTAATTCAGTGTGATCCAGCTGGCTAAGCCAGAGGGGCTGTAGAGCAGGAAAAGCTACAGAACTCACTGCTAGCCATTTTCCCTTGATACCTGTGAAGCCAAAACAAAGAAGTGTAGAGATCAAAAAGCAGAGGAATATCAATATCAGGAAAGGGGAGGGGGGCAACAAAAAGGGAGGAGAAATCTCTAAGATTGCCTCCCCCAGCCTTTCTCCCTTCTGTGCTTTATTTAGTAGTCGGGGGGAGGGGAAGGTTATTTTCATTTGCCTCATGCTAACTTCTAATCTATTTGAGAAATTCACCAACAACCCAAACGTTTAGTACTCTGTGTGTCACAATACTCAACGCCAGCCTAATTTTTTTTAATTTTATCTACCGTTTGTGCTTGGGGGAAAAGAAAGACAGGTTTTGTAATGCAGGCACGTGCAATGGTAGTGTGTTCAAAAACCCATATTCCTTCCTTTTTCCACAGCCTAAAAGGCTAGATAAACTATATGATTCTTATCCAGAGGGAAATTAGAAAATGTAAAGTGTGTAAATCCCTCTCCCCGGCTCCTAGGCATTGGCCTGTTTTTGCTGCTGCATGTGGGTTTTTTTCCTCCGACAACCCAGCTATTTAAGTACATAAGACACATTGCTCCCTCTGTCTCTTCCCCTTCCCTGACTTCTCCCCACTATCTGCCTATGGAGTAAAACGCAGTTCCAGCTGCCCTAACAAGCTGTTGCCCAAACTAGAGTGTAACACCTGTAAAAAGCTGGTAGCCAGTGAAAGGCAGTTACCATACTTCATTAAATATAGAAAGCCAAACTTCATACCTGGTGTAACGTAGGTGCAATGCCATGAAAGGAAATGAAGAAATACCCACTTCCACCAGGGCTGAATTTAGCCCATGGTGCTCTCATCATGGCTGCAGGAAGCGAATCACTGCCGACCAGTCTACCTGCCAGCCGCTGTTCATACCTTCTTTTTAATTTTTTTTTTAAATTTTATTTGTAGACAGGCAGGCACTCTGCATCATTCAGAGATGAGCATCACAAACACGCTTTGCAGGGAAGGCGACCACAGCAGACTGCCAATGCTCTTCCAGCGCCAATTACAGTGATGGTTTAATCGTAAAAGCAGATTCACTAAAAAAGGATTAGAGCCAAGGCATTTGTGATTTGGAAGCTTGTGCTAACTTTTGATAGTTATCATCAGGGGCAGCTGATGTGACATCACCCTGCAACTCTGACTCATATTTTTAATGGACCACATGCCTTTGCATGATAATTTTGCTGCTAGAGTTAGCTTGGCATTCGCTCAAGAGACAGAAACACCAGCAACCAAATCTGAAGATGTGTTGAGAGTTTGCAGTTGTCATGGAAATCAGGGGTAGTGGCTGGTGCTTACTTCCCCTCGAAAATGCAAGTCCATGTTTGCTCCCTTCAGCCTGGAAGCTAACAAGAAGGACTGAAAGTGGTTAATCTCTGCCAATGTGGATTTGAAGATACAGGAAGCTCCTTTTAGGGTTATGTATAGTTTTTTTCAGAAATATTTTTTGCTGAGAAAGTACTTTCAGCATTGGAAATATCCACCTTTCTTGCACAGGCCCAGTTTTCCATATGGTGGTGTTGTGACTGTAATATTTCTGGAGAACACCTTGCAAAGGGCACACTTGAGTATTTGCAGTGAAAGGGGAAAATGTGAAGTGCTGGCTTGTGCTAAGTCTCTGCTGTTGTGGTACAGTTGGGATTTTACTGATGCACTGGACCCCTTTTAAATGGGAGCAGCCTGTGCTCTCCAGGAGAGAACATGGGGGTTACAAGATGGTGTGTGTTGTAACTCAACAATTCCATGTGATGCAGATTAGCAGGTGCTCATGAATAACTCATGAGTTCAGAGAGTCATTGCAACCTGACCTGGTCACCTCCAGTATCAATACATCTATCAATAACAGTGGTGAAAATTATTAAGACAAAGCCTCTTAAGGCACTACTGGATTTAGGAGTGTGGGGAGAACAGGAATGTACTTGTCCCTGGAGAAATAATAACCTACAGCTATGCTGTGTTTAAGGAAAAAAGAAAAGCAATAAAACTTTTGTACTCCTGCTGAGGACCTGGGTGTGATGCTGGCTGAAGTATACATATGTGTGCATATACATGCCTTGCAGTTTCTCTCTGCTGGTGGTGTGTGCTGTGTTGCTGTAGCAGACAAGCCATAATCACTTGAAGATCACATATTTCTGACTAGTGCCCCACTGGCACAGAGCTGCCAACAAACTATCTTCATATCTTTCCTGCTCTTAGATGGCTTGGCTTTTCAGTCTTCACATTTTTATGTCTAGAAACATGGTTGGAAATTATTGCTGTATTTTAAACCATAGTTCTGATAATGTAAATCTTTGGTGAAGTGTTTAAATAGGAAGTGGTTAGGCAGCATCATGCAATCTGCCGTCAAGGCAGTGCCTGGCTTGGAGGTGCCAGGTATAGGTAAGACTCTCTGTAGCTGGTAAACTTGTGGGAATGTTCAAGAGAAAAAGGTGTGTGTGTGCTGTAAGGCTCAGTGTGCTACATTAGACAACTTAAGCCCCACATTAAGTCATGGCTTAAATGCTCTTTTGCAAACAGCAGAGGCACATAAATTTTCTTGAGCACATTAAGCATCCCATCTCTGCCTCTTGGGATGACTTTATACTAAGGTAATGGTATGAGCTTGAAACCAGCTTTTATTAAGGCTTTTTTATTTTATTTTTTTCCCTGTTTTTCCAAATGTAGTTTTGGCATAGGTTGTTACAATACAAATTACAAACTCAAAGCTGGTGAATAGTCTAGAGATTAAATCATATGAAGAGCAGCTGAGGGAGCAGGGTGTTTAACCTGGAGAAAAGGAGGCTGAGCAGGGGGACCTTAATGCTCTCTACAAATGCTTGAGAGGAGGATGTAACCAGGTTGGGATCAGGCTCTCCTCCCAGGCAACCTGTGACAGGTTGAGAGGACACAGACTCAAGCTGCACCAGGGGATGTTCAGGTTGGAGGTCAGGAAGAGCTTTTGCCCTGAAAGGATGGTTAAACATTGGAACGGGCTGGTCATGGAGCTGGTAGGGTCACCACCATTCCTGGAAGTGTTAAAGATATGACTACATGTGGTTCTTAGTGCTGTGGTTTAGTTTGCATGGTGGTGATCAGTCAAAGGTTGGACTTGATGAACTTGGAGGTCTTTTCCAACCTTAATGATTCTGTGGTTTTAATAAGTATTAGAAGTCAGAACACAGTGGCTGGAATTGGTTGACATTCAAGGGAGGGAGTTAAAGAAGGAAGGGGCTGTGTTGCCAAACTCCCACCTGAGCACAGATTTCTTTACTGTTCCTTGGAAGCTGGAAGCACAGTGGGTCCCAGCACATAGAGCTTGCTGGAAGTTCTGTTTAAGAGCTGTGGCTCCCAGCTCCCTCTAAACATTGTGCATCTGCTTCACTGTTGCAGGAAAATGCACCAGGCTACTGCCAGAATGGAATCTATTGAAGATGATGCCATGTTTACTTTAAGGAAACAAGCCTGGCTCCTGTTAGCCTTGCTTGCTCTTCTAAGTGAGGTGTCTTTTCCCTCAGACAGCGTGAACCAGCGCCACGTTTTTGCTTGGCACTCAGGGAGGCAGTGGGGACAGCAGAAGGGGACTGCTGGCCACAGTGGCCATGTGTACCTGGGTCACCTGAGGACTTACAGGGGTCAGGCAGACATCGGTTGGATAAAATCTGCACTCCCTGCCTTGTGCCTCTAAATGTTACACTCGTGTTTAAATAACTCACAGGTCAGTTGTTTTTCTATTTTGAGCAAACCAGGCGGAGGCAGCTTGTAAAACGAGTGACTAATTTCCAGGGTTTTTCTTCCTTTCCACTCCCTCTGCAGCCTCTCTCCCTGAAGGTGGTCGTGGGACAACCCTAGCTAGTGAGAGGAGATCAACAAGCTGGGAAAACAGAAAATCATCCTTCATACCTGTGAAGATTTGGTGGAAGCTGTATTTCTACATGGGCTGCGTTTTCGGGTTCTGGAATGCAGGGGGATCTTTTCCCCAGTACCTACAAGCTGGTGGAAGCCTTAAGCATCTTTTGGCCAGGGAAGCTTACTGGAAGGGGGGCTAGTGCTGTAGGTCCCAGTGATGAGAGGGACAGATGAGGGAGCGGGGGGCTGTCAGCATGGCTGCATGCAGGATCTTTGCTCGCTTTGCTGCTTGTGCTGTTGCTGCAGCTGCTGGCCGCAAAGTTTTTTTTTTGCTGGTGGTGGCAGAGTGCCTGAGGTGCAGTGGGACACCCCTGTTTTGGCAGAGGGCTCCAGCTGTAGCTGCAACTCTGCAGCAGAAGGGAAAAGGAGGGGGAGCAGAGGGAGAGAGCACAGGGGCCAATTCCTAGAAGCGTGTGCACTGGTTTAGACCTTTCCTCCCTTCACTGTAACCTCTGTCTTCCAGCCATGGCTGCCTGCTTACATTAATTACTCCTCACTCCCTAGATGCATTAATTTCAAGCTACCTTTAGGGTTTAGAGTGCAGAAACTGACTGACCAAGGTTGAATGCAATTAACAAACAGGTTATTCTAAATTAACAGCTTCTTTTAACCAGCTGTCCAGAACTGCTTGGTTTTTCTACAGGAAAATTAGCAAGGCCATGCACCTCAGTGAAAAAGATGGATTGGGATTTCTTTTGTTATTGTACTGCCTCTTGGGTTTTTTAATTTTTTTTTTTTTCCTTCTTTTAAACTTGTGCCAGTTCAATACTAAGCACTTCCAGCTTGGAATTAAAAGGAGTGTTGAAATATACTGATTGCCTAAATGAATTGTAAATAGCATAGGATGTTGAGAAAGAGCAGTCCTTTTACTTCCATTGGCTATCTTGCACTACATCAAGATGGGTTTGCTTTTGAATGGCGTGTTGAGATGCCACTGCTTTCTTCAAGCATTGATTTTTATTTTTTTCTGTCTTGCCTTCCTTCTTCACAAAAATGCATTTTGCAAGATGGCTTCACTGGCTTCACTGTTTCATGAGGTAGTGGATTTGTAGACAGGAGCAGGCTCAGCCCACACCCTGAGTCCAGCCAGGAGCCAAGAGGATAGTGCAAAGCAAAGCCCAGTCTCTGGCTTTTATTCCTACAGGAGCTTGTTTGCTTGGCCTGGGTGTTCTAAAGACTTCTACTGCTGTCTGATCAGCAGAAATGATTGAGCTGTTCCCAGAAATCTAGGAAACACAAAGTGCTCTTAAGTCTTTTGATACTGCCAGGAATCTTCTCTTTTTTGTGGGTTTTACTATTAGGACTATACCACCTCTAAGGATGTTATGAGGAGGAACTTGCTCCAGTCATTTTGAGGCACTCATTCAAAATTCACTGGCCTTTGTTGTCCACCTCAGCTCAATAATGTACCTTCTGATGCAGTTTCAAACCTTTAAACTCCCTTATCTCAGATTGAATTTTGGCCTTAGGGTGATACAAGGTCATCCTGACTGATTGATCTCAGCCTTGAGTAATATTGCTCAAGTATTTAGCCCAGGCCCACTCCTTAATTTTTCTTCCACAAGTTTTAGTAATGTTCCCTTTTGCAATGCTGAGTAAGTTTTGCATCTTCTTTGGTGCATCTTCTTTCCAGTCTTTCACATTGTTGTGCTTTTCTTAGCTATTGTGTGAACCAGAAACAATTCCCAGGGTGCAGCTGGACATTTACACAGGAAAGCAGTTCTGGAAATAATTGCCCCATCAGTGTTAACAACCTTCTAAGTTAGACTTGGTAATTCTCAAAGTAAGTCTTGACTGCTTTTGGTGGAAAAGTGAGCAGGTTTGCCTAGCCTATCCTCAGCAACCATTCTTTGTCAACTTCTTGAATTGTTCTAATTTCTTTGTAAGAGAAGGGCTGGGGTTTTTTTTTTTTTTTTTTTTTTTTTTTGCCAGCTTTCATCTTCCTTGGTTAGTTCTGCTAGCCCTCCAAGCTATTCTGTGGCTGTTTTGTATGAAGTCCCTCCAAACTGTCATTAGTTTTGTTTACACAAAACACAGAATTGAGCATGTTTTTTCCATAGTAGACTGCACCCGATCAATATAGATAAAAACCATAACTTCCCTGTTACTTGCTGTCTCTGCATATGCAGCCTAAAATTGTGGTGACCTTTTTTGCTGTCAGACTGCATTGTGGAGTCATGTCTAATTTACTATCTGTTACTGACCCTCAGTCTCTCCTATCCATTGTTGCTTTCTAGGTTTGTGTGGTCTGGGTTTTTTTCTTTTTTATTAAGAAAAAACATAGCTGTATTTTATTTTTTCCAAGTTGAACCTAATCATGCAAATTTTCTGTTCTCAGATTGTCTCTCTACATCTCAGCCATTTCTGTGTCCTTGCTAGTTCTCCGTCTCTTGTGGATTTTGTAGTTTCTGTAAATTTTATTCAAAGGAATTTTAGCCTTTTAACATGGTTCCATTAGAAGAAATGAAAGCTTTCACTGCCCTGCAAAGGACTTGTTGTAAATATTTGTTTGCCTCTGTTGTATATAGTGTCATTAGTGTATTTAGCAAGTGCTGATAAAAGGAAGCTGAGTGACAGGTGACCTGTGGGCAGGTGGCTTGATGGCTGTGTCATTTTGAATGGGTGAGATCACCTGTAGCAATGTAAAGGAGGAGATGACGAGCAGGGTGGTGTGCTGGAGAGCTGCTGTGGGACAGAAATCACAAAGAGATGCTGAAAGACAAGCTGGAGCACCTATGGAAAGACAGGGAAGTATGGAGCAGCTCACAGTGATGGAGGGGAATGTTTAGGTGAATGAGAAGTCTTTCCTGTCTTATGTTTTTAATTCAGTGTTTGCTGACACAGCTCTTACCTCAAGGTGAAGACAAAGCAAACACCCATCTTATTGATGTGCTTTCACTGATTTAGTTGCCTTACATGTCAAGTAGCTTTCCATAGCACAACCTGCCTACTGTAGGGAAGACAAGGGTACCCCATGGGCTACGATGTATCCCAATTTTCTTTCCAGGAAATCCAAGAGGAAAAGGAAATTATTTTCACCATGTCTTCACTCAGAAGAGGATGTATTATTTTTTATGAGTAAAACAGGCATTGAATATATGGGCTTATTTGAATCCTTCATCCAGATTCCACTGGGAAGTTTCAGTAGGCTCCCTTTGAGTCAATAACAGGGAGGGGAAAAGAGTCTCCAAATAACTGTGATCTGAAATAATTTAATTTCTTGCAGCTCTAGTAATATGACCTGTGTATTTAAAAATGGGTATCGAGCTGAAGGACCTACAACTCGGAAGTTTTAATTTGGCAGTTTAACAAATGCTGAGTGATTTCTCTGATTTCCTGGCAGTGCTCAGATTAGGAGTTGTTGACTGAGCTAGAAAAAAAAAAAAAATTGACCTCATAGAGTTGATCTTGGGGAAGCTATGGTCACTGTGTGCCAGCTCAGGATCTGGTCATAAGAGTGCAAATTACTCTAGCTTTATGCTTGACATGTCAGTTTTGCTCTTCATCTGCCTGCTATTAAGGTCAGTGGTACTAAACCGTAGGGTCTGTGGCCAGTGCAGTAGCTTCAGCAGTACCACTGTGTATAATGAATATTTATGTGAAACATGCTCATGCTATCTATCAATTAGCTTGGGTTTGCTTTTCTGGCTTTTCTTCATATTGTTACTGTGCAGATTTGATGAGCAGAGCTGTAAACAAAACAAAAAACCCAAACAAAAACAGCCAAAAAGCCTTAACCCAAACAACAAAAAAGGCATCATTAAAAAAATAATGAGTTAGAAAAAGGAAAGCATTGTCCAAGGTCTGGGCTTTAGTCTTCCCCAGAAATTCCTAGTGATGTATAAAAAAGGGTTATGATCTTAAATAAATAAAACTGATTTTTGATAGGTAGATATTTGCTCAGCAGTGTTTTCTGAGTTGTTTAAGCTTGCTGTCCTACTTCAAAAATGTGAAGGGTCCTGTACCAGTAGCACGTGGTGAACATGCCATATATATGCTAAGGATCTTAGAATCACAGCTGGAGAAACGACTCTTTCAGTTTTTGCTTCTATTCATCTCCATTACAGAGGGAAAGGGGCCAACATCATCCTGGGTGTCATTCTAAACCTTTTATGCACCTGAAGATGTCTGTCCCATCTTCTTGATTCCTGAATAATTTGGTGGAGGTGTTTATACCTGTGTGTCAAGGTGTCTGATGAGCTACACAATGTGCAATCAGGCAGGACTAAGGTAGTGCTGTGAAACTGAGTGTCCCAGCTCCTGAGTTGTTGCCTGATCCAGTGCCTAGTTAGCACCTTCTTGCTTTCCCCAGATAATTTTTGGATCATATTTGCAGAGACTGGACAGTTCTGTGCAAGCTTTGGGAGAAAAATAAAACCAGAAATAATCAAAAAAAACCCCAGACAAACAACTCCTCCCGCAAAAAAACCAAAACAAATAAAAAAAAAAAAAAAAAAACCCAAAAAAACCAAACCAAAACCAAAAAGCCCCCAAGAAGGAAGGAAGGAAGTGAAACTGGATGATATTTTTTCTGAAAATAAATTTTGAATGTTTTCTTCCAGTGGGTAAGATGCATGTGTGTGACTGCAGATTGTGGTGTCTCAGCTCTGTTAATAACAGGGACCCCAAGATCATAAATACCATTAATGTTTCTACAAAGCAAGGTTCATATAAGATGGCCTAATTTTGGTCTCATTTACTCCTGATGTTAGGCTGCTTACATTCCATGGAGTTAGTGATTTACTCTGGAGTAAATAGCTGAATTAATTCCAGCTGTCTGTGATACACCAGGATGTACAATGGGATGTAATGCCTGAATGAGAGATTTCGGTTACCAAAACTGTACTTTGTACATGACTTATGATGGACATTGTACCTCACATCCTGTGACTGGTGAGGGTGCAGGATCCATTTTCATGCAAAGTGTGTGACTTGTACCAAATTATTACAGGTAGATTTATGGTACAGACAAGAGACTGAAAGGAAACACTATGTCAGAAATGAATTAGAAGTCAAGAAGGAAAAAGAAATGTAAAACACTTGGGCAGCCTGTATCTTTTTAATATTTTAAATAGAAAAATCATATTTCACTTGCTCAGGGCCTTGGTCTAGGGAAGGTACTTAAACCAATTCTTAAATTTAACATGGGCACGTAGGTACAACTTTTTCTCTAGTGCTTTCCTAGGATTGGGTTTAAGATTTCAGGGGAATAGTGCCAGCAGTATGCTTTTTATTACCTACAAACAGCAGTTATTAAAGGAATAATTCATATTTCTTTCACCTCTTGTACTATTTATACACGTGCAAAGTGCACTAGATAGAAGCTTTATTTTGTAGGGTAATTGCATCTGAGAACAGATGAGCAGAATACCTGCTCAAATTAAAAATTTGTTGGGGGTGCTTGTGTGTATTCATGAGAATTAGGCAGGCTGAGTTTTGTTGGTTTGGATAATTGTGAAAAATTGAATTTCAGTTGATATAAGATAGAGAATATCTTCTTAGCTTCAAACAAGGAGCTAAAGGAGCCAATTCTGTGTAGATGAAACCACTCATATAATATATATATATTATTTTTTTTTTGTGAAAACATTAACCAAAATGAAACCACTCATATAATATATATTTTTTTTTTTTTGTGAAAACATTAACCAAAATGCAAACAAATTCTGAAGACCCATAGTGAAGAAGACTACCAAGGGAAAATCATCTTCTCTGCAGTAAGTTTTACAGTGGTCCTTTTACTAATGGAAAGCATATGCCTCTGCCAAGACCAGGGGAAGGAATTTCATCTCATATGTTCTAGTTCATTTTATTTATGACCTCTGTTACAGATATTCAGGCCTTTTTTCCTAATGTAGTATGTGCCTCCAGTTGCATACCAATGGCATCTACTTGCCATGTTTGTGACAAATTGCAATCAGTGGAAATCAAGAATTCATCCCCTGATTATTACCAGGAACCTCCATAAAGTAAACATTGTCAATATGGAGAGCATATATATGTTTGCATGATATGTTCTGGGATTTGAGGATATGAGCAGGTCTTTTCCTCTCCAAAGTCCCTCTTAGGCCATCCCAGATCAGTACAACTGGGTAGGAGGTGTAGGTAGCCTAGAGCTACATTACTGCTTATCTGCTTGCCAGGCTGCATCAGCTACTGGTTTGCCAGTTGTTGTCAGAAAGAGTGAATTATGACTAAATTGTGACTGAATGGAGACATTAACCTGAGTTTTTCCCTCATGCACAATTGTTGCATTTTATGAAATGTGTAGGAATGCAATGTTTCCTCAGACATCAGCTGCTCTTTTGGATTTGGTGAAATTGGGCCTGGGTTAACTTGTAGGTGGAGAAATGAGAAAGGATTTAATAGATGGGCAAAGTGAGTTCTTCCTTTTCTCAAAGAAAATGTGCAGATTACTTTTTTTGGTTTTGTTTTTTTCCCAAACTGTGGTGTGCTAACAAAGTCATGATGTTAAAAATGATGAAATGGTATCACTCCTGTTCCTTTACTGTAAATGATTGTCTCAACTGAAGTCAGAGCATAATGTGCTTGAACGACTGCACCTCCCACGCTGTGCTGCTCTCAGTGGAAATAGCCTTGCAAGGAGATGTTCTGCTTTCCCACCTTCATTTTCTCTTCTAAGTGCAAGCCTTTGTTAAATCTAAGGGCTGTTGTAGACAGCCTTTATGAAGGATCATAGCAAGTTAGGGTTTGCAGAGGCCAATTAGTTCTGCTCCATCTCTCTGCCAGTGCAGAGTTGTAGTATACAAAGTAATTTCTAGCGCTTTGTCTAGCTAATTTTTAACGTGGGCATTTTCACAGTTCAAAAAAAGTCTTTTCCCCGTGATGTTCAGCCTAAAATGTTCTCTTTCTTGCTTTCATCCCATGACCCCTTGTTATACTGCCATGTACCATGCTCGGCAGCTTGATTTGCTTTTTGGTGTTCACAGCATGTAGGTACGGGTGGAAGGTTGTTGTATTTTGGCTGTATAGTGTTTCTTTTCAGAAAAGAGAAGTCAGAAATATAAACCATTGAACCCCCACTATGTGCCATGCAATCAGTTACACTGCTTGGAGGAGCACTGGTGACAGACTTTGAAGGCTTAACAAGTCACTTTGTTGCAATGAGCTGCTTTTTTCATGTATTATTCCATGTTCTCCTCACTCCTGTGCTCACAGTAGGAGCCAGCCTTTTTGCAGCCTCTCCTTATTTGAATTCTTTCTCTTTTAGCTACCTACCTCCATAATAAACTGTAACAAGGCAGAGATGTACATGTAGCAAATCACTTCTTTTGGCGGAGAAGGAAAGTTTGTGCTTTCTTTCATAATCCTTTTTTACATATTCCAAATTAATTTGTTTCCACAGCTTTTCTCCTTTGTATGTTTTTGTATTTGTGGGGTTTTTTTTCGGTTTTTTTTTGTTTTTTTTTTTTTTTTTTTCTTTTTAAATTTTTTTTCGGTTTTTTTTTGTTTTTTTTTTTTTTTTTTCTTTTTAAATGAAGCTATTACCCTGGAGAGCTGCTGTCCCATACACACTGTGCTGAAGATATCTGCTCAGCTTTGCATAACATGCCTTCTTTTACCAACATAATTACCTCTGCTTAGTGTTAAAAGGATATGGCAGAACTAATTTGGCCAAAAAAGAAACCTCCAGATTCCTGTGAGACTTAGAAGTTGTGAAGCTTTTTTTTTTGTTTGTTTGTTTGGTTTGTTTGTTTTGGGGTTTTTTTAACATAGCAGGATTGAATCAATATGGGTTATTTCAAATAGATATTGTAAACAAATACAAACAACAAATAAAAATTCTCCCTTTAACACTGGCCTACTGCACTGTCTATTTGAAGATGACAACAAAGACAAGTAAAACTGATTGTTTGACAGAAGATACTTATAGAAAGGAAACAAACCATGGTCATAAAACTACCTTCCCTTCCCTCATGTTTGCAAAGCTAAGCAGCTTTACCATCTAATAATACTGCTCGTTAGCAAGAAGCCTCCTGTTACAATTTTACTGCCTTTACTGTGGTCTGGAAATGGATCAAGCAACACTGGTTTAATGTGTAGTTGTCTTGAATGAAGAGACTGAGTCAGGTAACTCTGGTGTAAAGCCAAGTCCAGCTATAGATGGCAAAAAAGCCTGCAGGCTGACCTTTAAAGAGAGGACCCGCTCACAGAGAGTGAGTCCAGTGCAGGGCAACAAAGCTGATGGGGGGACTGGAACATCTCTCTTTTGAGGAAAGGCTAAGGAAGCTGGTTCAGCCTCCGTAAGAGGCAACTGAGAGTACACTTCATCAATGTCTATCAGTATTTGAAGGGTGAGTAACAGGAGGATGGAGCCAGGCTCTTCTTGGTGGCGCTGAGCAATAGAACAAGAGGCAATGGGCAGAAACTGAGCCACAGGAAAGTCCATCTGAGTTAGAGGGAGAGAAGTTCTTTACTGTGCAAGTGACAGTGCACTGCAACAGATTGTCCAGAGAGCTTGTGGAGTGTCTCTCACTGGAGTAATTTAAAAATCATCTGGATGCAGTCCTGTGCCGTGTGCTCCAGGATGGCCCTGCTTGAGCAGGGGGGTTGGACCAGATGAGCCACTGTGGCCCCTTCCAACCTGACCCATTCTGTGAAAGAAAAATAAATTTCTAGCAGTAGTTGAATGATCAACATGGCTTAGAAAGATACCCCAAAAGCCTGCTTCAGATGTGCAGTTCAAAGATAAAATACAATATTATCTATTCTGGTCTTCATTTTGTGGTAACAGACTTAGATGTTACATCTGTTCTTGCTTCTATGATTTCAAAATATTAATGTCTTGCTACTGAATGAGTAAATTAAGACATTGAGTTATTACCCCTTGTAAAATGCTGGCAATTTTAATGCAGACTATTTATACCTTATAAGGATAGAACTGAGAAGCATGAGTAATCTTAAATAAAAGATCATCTGTCCCAATGCATATTGCTCATCATTTACCTAAAATCCTTGGACTTGACTGAGGAAAATAGATCTGGTCACATTGCTTGATTTTTAAGATAAGCAAGCTGCTGCTTTTCAGAGATGGGGTGTAAATTGCTTTTGAAGTTTTATCTAAAGCATCAGTGAATGTCACTTTTAGAAGTGACTATCATTTTTCCAGATGAGTGATGCTATAAAATGATGCATATGCAAGACACCAGGTAACAGACTTGCAACTGTTTTGGTTTGTTATCCAGAAGAGGACCAGAAGTGGCACTCCTGACCATCTAGTAGGCTCCCAGTGCAGTTTTCAGAGTCAAACTCAAAGGAAAGGTGGTGAGGTCTTTCAAAACGAAGCAGGCATTTAACAAAGATCGAGTGAATCTTTTGGTGAGGTTGTAAGGAAGTTAAATCCCAACCTGATGGTTACATTGTACACTGCTTAGGATGATGGCCAGCTAAATGCCTCAGCTGATGGAGCACTTACAATTTTTACCAGGTCCTGGAAGTGCTTCCCCCTGTTGATTAGCATTATTTCTGCCTTGTCCAGGTTGAGCAGCAGCCAGCTGGCTTTCCTCCAGAAACCAATTTCTGCCAGACATAGTTTGAGGTTGCCAGCAGCTGTGTCTGGGTCAAGAGGGAAGGAGATAGAGAGCTGGGTGTCATCAGTGCACTGATGGCAGCGCAGCATGTACCGCTTTGCAGATGCCCTGCAGCGGCAGATGAACCAGGGAGGTGGATGGAAGTGAACATAGCAGGAAAATCCGAGGATGCGCAGCCACCCAGCAAAAGATCTGAAAGAGCATAGCATTTCACGTGGAGGTGTGTGGGGAATGTCTGAGATTTCTTTCTGTGGATTTTTTGTGCTCATTGGCTTGTAAATCTCATAGTGAGTGGGTTGTTCTGTGCACTGTTTTTACTGAGCCAGTGTAAGTTCCTGTGGCCTGGGTTGTGAGCAACACTGGTGCTAGTGAGGCAGCAGAATGCAAAAGATGGCGTCCTGCTTTCCCAAACAGCCCCAGTTTTGGCAGCCTTTTTCAAGCATGTTGCAGCCATATGTCAGATGTATTTTCAGACCATGATATTTATTAACTAAAGTGATTTAGGTGCTCAAATGTGTGATTTCACACTTCAGGTTCAGCCTGTGATAAATGCACTTTATCTTATGGTACTGTGAGTTTGTATTTTTCTTGTAGGACTTTGGGATACTTGTATCATAAGACATTGCTTGTGGCTGTTTTGGCTCTTACCTCTTTATCAGCCTTATCCCGTTGTGCCTGAAAGAGGCTAAAGAGTTAATTGCACACATTGGAAATGTACCTGGGGTGACTCAGGAGGTTCAGTAAGCTGCAGCTGAGCAGGTTGAAGCACGGGACATCTCAAGAGGTGTCCAGAAGAGAGGGTAGAAGTGGGAGAAGCAGTGGTTTGAGCTGGGAATAACACCTTTCCTCAAGGCTTCACTTCAAATGAATATTTTGAGCATAAAGCTGAGTCTTACGAGTGGATTAGTATTGTGCAAAATCTGTAAATTCAGCTCAAGCTGCTCCCTTAATGCAATGTCTTTAGGACATGAATTCATTATGATAATGATATGATTGGTAAGGAGAAATTCAGAGAGATTTTTCTCTAGAGTGAGTTGCTAAGAAGAAATAGCATTATGAGTTTAGTAACTCTTCAAGTTGAGTACTCAAAACATACAATTTCCATGTATTTAGAACACTTACAGACCAGCAAAACTCTTGCTAAGGGTCACATATGCTTATTTGACCTGTAGAAGTCCACTGACATTGGGCAGCTGGCTGTGCTTCTCATTGGAGTAAAACATTACTGAAGAGACAAACAGAATTTTAAGGAAATGATATGAAATAAGATAACAAAGAGAAAATCTTCATATAACTGGACTGTAAGCAAACACTTGGAAATAAGGTATGTGTGGAACTTAATTTTCTTTTTTTTGGTAGTGAGATACAAGCCACCAAAACACCATCAGTGATAGCTTGTGGATGGGGGGTTTTTCAAATACTGCTTTGCAAAGATGGCATCTTTAAACATGTATGTAATGTTTGTATTTTGTGCACTACAGGGCAGTGTTATGATGTTAGAGGTTTTGGCTAACTGTAGATATTCCAGCTTTGACCTGTCTCATGTCTGGGGTCTTCCTAGAGAGTTTTATGCCTTCTCAGTTTTCTATGGAACACCTTATGTTTTAGAACAAAAATCAGGCAGGAGATCACATCAATTGAGCCATTTTATTTTAGGCTGGCTGGGGGATAATCAAAACTACTAGATGTTGTTTCTAATTATCTGGATTTGGAAATATGCAAGCCACTAATGCAGGTTTTCAAAATAATTTGTGAAAAGTGTGGTTGTGGTTTACCACACTGTCAAACAAATGAAAATTTTTCTCAAGGTTTTCCTTAAACAAACAAACTCTGGAAATCATTTCTACACCTGAGACTGTAGAGGAAATTCCTGAATTATACAAAAGGTTGGACTAAAACTTTGTAATCTTCTGCTCGCTCATTGAAACTTCCAGAGGAATTTTGCTATTTAAATTTGAGGCTGCAAGCATTTCAGTTTAAGTAGTAAAACTTGGGTAAATATCTAACTCCTGGAATGAGTCTCTACATTTGGTTTAGTATACAAAAAGATTCTGCAGTAATCTACTCTCTAGAGGAGGTGTAGGTGTATGCCCATGTTCACTTGTTCTTTAACAGCAACATGAAGAAGAGGTTTATGTAGGTTTTAGACTGCCATTTCACATTGAATGCTGCATCAAAACACCTATGGCAGCATTTAAAGAATCAGTACAACTGGTGCCCTGTTAGGTATCGGTCTGCCAAAAAAACCCCAAAAATCCCCATTTCTCTTTTCCTTTTTCTGCTTTAGAGAACAAGCTGAATTCAGTCTTGTGCTGAATGTCTCATGTCTGTGTCACTGGCCAAATCCAGAGGTACAATATTCACCTGTTTCCGCTGAGAGTAGCTGGGCACTGAGTCCTCAGCATCACTCCAGATCAGGTCCTCTTGAGCCTTGGTGCATTTCAGTAGAAAATAGCTCATTATTATTCAAAGCAGTAGCCCGACTGAATAACACACTTGGGCAAATGAAGAGGCCTTGCTGGCTAATAGAGCATCTGCGGTGAGGTTATGATTTCCTCCTGCATTTGTAGTGTTGGATTTTACAGCAGCTCAATTCCTCCTTTACTCCATGAGTTAATTACCAGTGGTTTACTGTAAGTGCTCAGTCTTTTACAGTTAAGTTGTGTGGCTGCTTGGGACCTGATCAGGCAAATTGCACAGTGTTTCTTCTGGTGGGAGAATTTCTGTTATTAACCAGTGAGATGGCTGATGGGATCATCAGAGTTTGGGGGCGTTAGAGACGGGGATGGAGTTATAGCCTCATGCTCAATTTGTGCAGTCACAGAAGTCACTTATATGGCAGGATTTTTTGGGCCTAATTTGCCACCTATCTGGCAGATTTTATCAATTTTCTTAGATTATTCTCTTTCTGTTTCTTTTGTCAGTTGGAAATGCAAGAGCCTTTGTTTCTTATGCATGATGTGTCTAGTTTGAAGGGTGAGCATGTCTTCTTGTGTTTTATGTTTACTGCTACTTAAATTAGTAGGAAAAAAAAGCTTACTGTTGAGAAAATTTTCTTTTAAAGTCACAACCATCTACTGCTATTGGTAAACTTGCCAGGGAGCTGATGTGAGCCGTTTGCTTGTTCATCCTGTAAAAATGCATTTTGAGAGAATTTCAGCTTGTTTCCTGGGCCCCATGGGTTTTCCCTATCAAAAAGAGGTTTTTGTGATCTTTCCTAGGTAGATACAGGCTCAAAAGTAGGACTTCTATCAAGCTTTAAAATAGGGCCTCTTTTTAGCTGTGGAAGGAGCCAAGCATCTCCCTCCTAGACATCTGTCTAGGGAAAATGTTCGTATCTATGTATGAAATACACTGCATTAAAAAATATTAACTCATGGCATTAATTCAAGGTGATAGTCTTTTGCTGTTGAACACTTTACCATTAATGATGACAGTCAGTAATTTGCTCTGTTAGATTTCAGTGTAATTTACATAGTGACCCATCAACCACCTATAAAGGGCCATGGTTTTTTATGCTAGCTTGGATGAGGCATCATTTTCATTCATTTGAAAGTGACAGGAGCTGTGAGAAGTCTTGTGTTTTCCTAATAGTATGCACTACTGCTTCTGTGGAAGGGAAAGCAGTCTGATCAAAATGAAGAAATAGGACTAATAACCTTGATGTTCATGAGAAGCTAGGCAAAATTCGTGCTATGTAGGCAAGTCCTCCCTGTTCTAGTTCCCTTCCCGAGCCAGAAGAGAACCACAAGACTAGGGAAGAGCATCAGGACCATGACTTGACCTTGTCTGTCCTGGGAGAAGTCAGGGGAGCTTCTGCCACCACATTTTTCTGGGGAGGGCAGGCCTTCTTTCCCTTTGGAAAATGTGGTCCCTGTTTAACATTAATTTTGAAGATGGTGACCAGACGTGGGTGCTTGGGGTCATTAGAAGGAAACAAGTGGGTGTGTTGCAGTGAGCTGCAGTTACCAAACCCAGCAATGTTAGTCCTTAGCCTACAACCAAGGCGTTATCTGCTGGCATCTTGTGTATTATTGGATTGTATGATATGGTGACGGTACTGGCAAAGTCCAGCGTGAGGAACAAAATTGGTACATGATGCAATGGGAAGGAGCCTTGCTGGCTTTGTTAGCTCTTCAGGGCAAGGGCTTCTCTGCCAGAGACTAATGGCTCCAGCATAATTTGGATAATCATAAACACTGCAGATTGCTACTATTTAGGAAGAGGAATCATTCAGCTTTATAAATCCAAGAATTTTGTCCTGAGTGTTTTTTGTCTGCTTGTTCTTAAGGAAGTGTTACAGGTCCTCGTTCAGAATCACAGAATGACTGTGAGGGAGCCTCTGGAGATCATCCAGTTCAACACTCCTGCTGCAGCAGGGTCAGCTAGAGCAGGTTACGCACAAACTTGTCCAAGTGGGTTTTGTGTATCTCCAGAGGAAGAGACTCCACAACCTCTCTTGGAAGCCTGTTCCAGTGCTCTATTCCCCTCAAAGAAATTTTTCCTCATACTGAGATGAAACTTTTGTTTTACTTTGTGCACACTGCCCCTTCCTTATCTCTGCTCACTGCTGCAGACAGTCTGGCCCCATGTTCTTTAACCCTTATGATATTTGTGTTTTCTTCAGGCTTCTCGTGAATGTACATGATACCAAAACCACTTTCCCTAATATTTCTTTCCTATATTCACTTGACTTCAAAGGTAGGTTTGTTTCTTAACTGAGTATTCAAAATTTAAGAACTGTACTTTATTTCTTTCTTGATCGCATGTAGAGGAGAAAATCCTTTAGCTGTGCTGAAGTCATATGTAAACAAGACTCTACTGCCAGTACCAAGACTGAGAATTTATTCTTATTTATAGAAAAAAAAAATGTTTAGGCAGATCCTACATGTAATTCTTGTAGGTAGTGACTGTGAGTCACAGAAGACAAGGTTTCTTTTTGACAGGAGGGATCATTTTAACAAACTTGTAGCCACAGTTCTTTCCTCTAATTAGGCTATCTGAGGTGCCTATTTGCAGATAGACTGTGGCAATGGAGATGAGATTTGTATCCTTTTTTGTTACAGTCCCTACATAAACCCACAGAGATACAGGAAATAAGAGCATTGTGCTTTTTCCAAGTTCTATATAGCATCCCAAGCTTTGATCTCTCTCTTTTCCTTTCTTGTGGAGGCAGTGCCTTTCCTTTCTTTCAAGTTGCCCGCTTTCTAACAACATTTCTGTTGCAAATCAATATTATTGATAGCTCTCTCCTGAGCCTAGTTGCATTGAAAAGTAAGCTTGTGTAGAAAGCTTTGGGTTTGCTCTTTGCATGGATTCCAGTACCTGGCTGCACAGGTGCTTTGGCTGTGAAGTATTTGGGATAGGTAGGGGAAGTCTTATTGTGTCATTGAGAGCCACAATATGCTTAAGTTACTGCTCACTGGTAAATATTAGGCAAAAAAATTCCCATTAGTTCATAAGAAGGAAAAAACATGTCCAAAGGGAAGCTGCTGACATTGTGAACTCCTGGTGGGCTTTTGATTGTGTAACCTTTTAGCCTGGTATCAGTCTCAGCTTGAGAGGTGGGGTCAGGGGTTGTCCCTCAACTGTTACTGTATTTCACACTCAGAACCTGCAGTTTGGGTGACCAGTGTCCCGAAGAAGTACAGGGACTCAAGAATACTTCTTTTCCTAACCTGCTGAAATTAGGAGACAAGATAGAGAAAGCAGTGCTTGGAAAATTAAGAGCCATCTTAGGGAAGGAAAGCAACCTGATCATAGTGCAGGGCTTGCACTGCACACTCATGATGTGCAATGCATTTCTTTGGCTTTTATAATCCTCTGAAGCAGCACCCAAAATGGGAAGAGAGGGTAAGGGTCAATGGCTTTAAACTGATAGGTTGGTTTAGGTGAGATTTTAGGAAGAAATTCTCTGCCGTGATGGTGATAAGACACTGGAACAGACTACTCAGAGAAACTGTGGATGGCCCATCCCTGGCAGTGGTCAAGGCCAGATTAGATGGGGCTTTGAGCAACCTGGTCTGTTGGAAGGGGTCTCTGCCCATGGCAGCGAAGTTGGAACCAGGTAATATTTATGGTGTCTTCCAACCCAAACTATTCTGTGATTCTATGAACTGTGTATGAAAATGCTGTAAGTACTACCCAGATGAAGAGCTATGCTGGGGGTGAGATTTAGTGAGGATTTCCCAGCATGAGTATAAGGCTATCAGATATGTGTCATGTGCAATATTTGTGCATCCTATAGGAGGAAGTACTTGCCTGGAATGCACTACAGTGTTGTGTCACTAGTGTAATATCAGTGTTGGAAAGCTTGCCCTAAGCCTGCCCTGCTGAAGGAGACCTGGGTGTTGGGGAGTGTAGTCTTTGTCACCTATAAATTGCTTAGCTAGTTATTGAGGGAAAGAAACAGGGTTGTAGGGAAAAGAGGAAAGCCTGTTGCCTTTCCTTCTATTAAGTAGTGTTGCTTGTTTAATGGATGGGTAACAGGAAAGAGTGTAAGGGGACGCCATTGTTAATGTGAACTCCTGCAGTTTTTATTATACTTGCACCCGCTATAGTGAGGGTTGAGCAGCTGTTTCCATTATGAACTCCTATTCCAGGGGTTTATAACTTGGTTGTAAAAATTTGCTCCAGGCTAAACTGTAACTTACTGGGTCTTAGCCTGGGAGAATTTTCTTAAACAAAACTTCAAAAGAAGAACTCCATCTAGTCATTGTACTGCAAGCTTGCACAGAAGCCAAATTTTACTGAAAAGCCTTGAGATGTGTTTGTAAAACTATGAGTTGATTACATTTCCCTCTGTCATGGTGTTTTTTTTTTTTTTAAAAACCCAATGGTTTAAACTGATTTTTAAAATATGGCTGAAGAGTGAAAGCGACCAAGGGATGAATGCCATGGTGACTCAGCTGATGTCCATTCAGTCTGGTAGTTGGTGGGTTATGAAAGTTTTCCCTAGAAAAGAGAGCAATGTGTTATTGCCATAGGATGAAACACTGCTGGATTTGCTTTTGCTCGTAAGATCTATGAAGGTTTAGTCTCTGTGTATTGAACTGTGCCTACATAATGCTAACACTGAATTCACACTTTGGAGCATACTGTTTCTGCAAAGGTGTCTTATAATATGTGCTTAGCCATATGTGTGTTTAATACCTTAGGCTTGTAATTCGTTTGAGAAAGATTTCAGAATGCCATCACTGGTCTGCCAAAGTTATGTTCAATGGCCTCTAAATGCTTTTGAATAATGCCTTGTTGAGGCATTCTTCTAAAAGGTAGTCACACTTTATAAAGATACATTTTATCAATAGAAAGGGCCATCTCTTGGCGCTTTCAATTTGTTTCTGTCCTGTCAATATGCATTACAAATTGGCAGATTCCATTAAAAACATAGTAAATGTTGCAATAAGATTATGAAAAACTAATTCTAAATACATTCATGCTTTTGGCTTGCTAAATTGCAGATCTAAGATATCAAGAAGATGTGAAACTCCGCCCTCAAGGGTGCCATCATCATCTGTTGTCAGATTTGCAAAGCTCTTTAGGCAGATTAAACTGCAAAACATCATTCCTCAGTTTCTCTGCTGGAGCAAGTTGTTTAGGCAGATTGTTCAAAATATCTGAAGACATAACTGAGTATTTCCTTTACTTGCTTCATCTTTAGGTGATTTAAGGATACTTTGTGGTTTCCTCTGGGGCTCAGGGCAGGGAGTATGGCCAATGCTGGATTGGGAGATAGGACTGGACTCAAGTTAGGTTTGGTACTTGATATCAGCCGTATACTAAGGTTTTCTCCTCTAGCACCTTTGGATCTGAAAAACTGAATTTTAGATACGATGCCTTACTCTTCAAGCTTTGGATTATATTCAGAATTAAAACTGCCCAAGTAAGTGATGGTGAAAATAGTTAGGAAGTAACAAGAATTCAAGTTTCTCTTTTGAGTATCTTTTTGTAATAGTATCTCTGCACTACTGAAAGCCATCTATTCTATTCTTCTTCATCACAAAGAATGAAATGACTCCATCCTTTGTTAAGAGTATATGGTGTTCCAGAGATGTCTTGTCCTCTTAGCTATTCGGCAAGGAGGCTGTCTGTGGAAAAAAAGTACCTGTAGATATTGGTATTTTACAGTGTCCTGATGTCTCCCTGTGCTGCTCCTGGTGTGGCAGTGAATGTCAACCCTGTGCCTTCTCTGTCACTGGCTAAGCTTGTGTAATTGCATCATGTTCCTGACTGTAGCATGAGGGATGTTAATTCGTGGTATCACTGCAATTTAGAAGTATATGTTGAGGAAATAAATAAGAATGTAAAATATTATTATAACCTAGTTACACATCAGCACAGAAATATTATCCAAACTAAATCAGCCATCAGAAATCATGATTTCTTTACCCTAAAGGATAAAAGTATAAGAAGAGCACAGTGAATAATTCTGCTTACATGAAAAATTAAGTTATATCCTAATTCTCCTACTCAGAATCTACTTGGAAGGATGCAACCTAAAAATCTGGAGCCTGTTGATGAAGATAAGATGGCATCTTCCTCTCTGGCACTGGGGAGAGTGTAGTGTGTATCTGACTGCTCTCCTGCACCAACAGTAGCTGCACAGGGTAAAGACAGTTTCATACAGGTAGAGCTGTATAATCTTTCTAGGTCTAAACAAACAGTTTATTCTCTTGGAAATTAATAAATGAACAGACCAACACAGGGGTCTGGTACTGAGAACTCCCATTGAGGTGCTGCTCCATTTATCAGCAGCTGCTGTTTCTCTGTTTAGACCTGCAGTACGGGTATCACAAACTGCAGCATTGCAGTGAGTTTTGAAAAATCACATTTTCTCTAGTTTAAAATACAGGAAAAGCTCCCATTTTTCTTCGGGGATAACAGTAAGCAGACAGCCTCTGAATTAGGGTGTTACTGTATGTATAATAATATGGATAGACTGTACATCAAAATCCATTAAAGAAATTTTTTTCTCAAAAAAAAGTCAGGAGTTTTTAAATATAACTCTGTAGACTAAATGTTAAGGGTCACCAGTGGATGAGTTGAACCTTGATCCATCCCTGTCCCATGAAGTACACAACTAAAATCAGGCAAGAATGGCTGCAGTCAAGTGGTGAATACTCTGTGATGAGAGGGGGTTTCAAGGTGTGCATGAGAGGATGTCCTCTCCCATGGCCTATAGTTTACATATGTCTGATGGACATTCTTTCTGACAATAAGTCATGGCTGAATTAATCACCCTGCCAGACAAGGACAAAAAAAGAGTTTGTCAGTGTTTTCAGCTCAAGTCTTGTATATGAAAAGCCCCAGGATTTTATTTGAGAGAAACAAAAAGAAACAAATAAGATGAGGTAGCAGATATGGGCAGACAGCAAGGGCTGATGCAGTTTTCAACCATCTCAGGGATTTTGAATGCTCCTGGAGTACCAGATCAGGGAAGCTGTACTTTCTGACCTGCAGTTAGGACTTCCCATGCCTGCTCTGACCAGAGATACACAGCAGCTGCTACACCAGTAGCATCTGGCACTGCCTTGCTTTCCTCTGGACACAGGCTCCCAAAGGCTATGTTCTATTCATGATGCCTCTCCAGTGGTGCTTTCTGTGAGAGGTTCCACCCTGTTCTGCCTCAGGCTTCAGGCCTCTGCTCCTCTGATTTTCCTCCTGTCCCCCAGTCATCTTCATTCTCTCTTCCAGCCGGAATACCACCTTCACAGTATCTGTCTTGGAATTCATCTGTTGCTCAAAGCAGCACCCTGTCTTATCTCTATCATCTCACTTTTTCACAGGTCCCTGAGAAAGACTCCACTGGAGTCTTCCATCCAGAATCCTGCTTCCTTCACGCTCTCATTTTTACTGCCTCTTGGATGCCCTTTCCTCCCTTGTGTTAGATTTTTCTGCCTCCATTGTGCTGTCTGTTGTGCTCCACCATGGCTTCCCTTGTCCTTCCCACAATGCCAGACTTTTGATTGTTTTTGACAAGGAGGCAGTGAGCTTTTATCTGCTCCATCACTAGAATAGCACTGTTGTTTGTAAGATCAAAAATCTAATGGGTTTCTTACTCGTATTATCTAAATCTGTGTTACCAGTCTAGCTAATTCCAGGATCAAATATTTCTTATAAAAGAGATCAAGCCAATGCATAGGCAAAAAGATAGTGTTTAAACTCTAAATGTAGTATTTCATGTTTAGATGATAATTTTTACTGCTCAGGTAGGGTACTGTAGAAGTGAACTCAACCCAGTTAATGACCATAAATAATAATGACAGCATTATTCTTTTGTCTTGTCCTTTGCACACACTAATCTGCTCTGACAGCCAGCTTTGCTCTTTTATTAACTCTCCGTCAGCTGTGATCAGTGATGGTGAAGTCAGGCAGCAAAATTTACATGTGCCAAGTCTCACCGTTTTTGTTTTCTTTTTTTTTTTTCCTCTGAATTATTTCAGTCTTCAGTTTTGTGTATCTTTGGATGGCAGTAAGGAGAAAGCACGGGTGAGAGAGGGCGCAAATGTGCTTTTTGACGTGTTGCCTTACCTCTCCCAACAGCATCGTGGGACAGCGCTGTCTTTGGTTGCTCTTTCCCACCTCCCTTTCTCCTGCCTATTTTCAAGAAGAATAAAGGTGCTCAGGCATTAAAAGTATAAGGCACATCCTTGATTAATGTTTTATTTTATTTCTGAAAAGTCAGAAGGCAGTGTTTCCTTGGGGAGAGGAGGAAGACCTTAATGTATCATTTTCTAACCCTTGTGACAATGCCTGAGCCCATTTTGATGTATGATTTATGCCAGTTACTAATAGATTAACCGGAAGTTGATGATTAAAGTAGAAGTTTCTTTGGAGAAGGGTGAAATAGCTGAGGTCAAGACCTCCTAGTGACCTTGAATGTAACTATTACCCTTCTAGGTTAGTTGCAATTGGAGATCAAAGTGTTGGTACAGGAAACATATTTGGTCCTGAGGTTGTCAGTTGGGGGCTGTTGTTTGACAACAAGGTAGATGTAGTGGTTGGAAGGGAAATAAGAGTTTCTCCTTTGCTTGCAGATAAAAATAGGATAGAACTCTCAAACTGCATTTCAGGGTGTGGCATTTAGATTATTTTTCAATAAGGAATTCTGCATCTCATCTTGAGTAGAGTAAAATGCCACTTCATAAACAGGCAAGGAAACCATTCAGGCTGATGGATGCAACTGAATGTGGCAGTGATCTTATTTTTTCTCATTTACAAAGCTGAGGAACTTTGCCTTATCTCTAGGGATACCATTGTTTTAGTTCCTGTGGGAGTATGTTGCATGGTGGGGGTGAAGGTGCACAAGCCTCAGTACTTGTTACATTGCACAGAGCATTTTAGTGTTTGTCTTAAAGGGGTGTATATATTCACCATGTGTTAATACAGCAGCGCTTTGCTGGGATGTGAAGCTGAAAAACTAGAAAAGCTTCTTTTTGACTGGCCATTCATGATGAGTGACTGATATCTTCTAGACCTTGAGGTAAGAGTGTGCCTCATTTGCAGCTCGTGCTCAGTTTTTTAATGAAGAGACTTTTGATCTGACTGCCTCTCACTGAATCCACAGAAAATTGGGACTTACATCACTAGCATTAAAAGAACCTCTCTGAGCAAGCAGAAAAGCTGAGATCCTGTTTCCTACTATGAAAAAGCATCAGTACTTTCAAGTGTCAGGCAAATTTCACACCATTTTTCATAGCTTTGCTTTTCCTAAGGCCTCCCATTTTCCTGGTGGTGCTGCTGTTGCCCCATCTTTAAGTGTGCTTGCGTGGGGGCAAGGTGAGCTGCAAGTCAGGAAGAGCTGTGTTGGCAGTGCAGGGTCTCACTCCTGCTTGTCCTATCTTATTTTTGTTGGCCCTGTGGAGGCAGAGGAAAAGCTGTGATGCCAGAACCCCAAAGCAAAACTGCACAGTAATCTTGTTTTTAATGGAATGACTTCCCAGAGCAATACGCACTCTTTCAATTGTGGCACAAATGTGCTGCCTGCATTTTACCGAGGTGGTGCTGAGCAGTCTTGCTGTGTTTGGGTGATGCAGAGGTGAACTCTCTACCACTCTCAGTAGATGGGGTTGTCTGACTCGGAGGCTGCTGCATGTGTGGAGCCCCAAGTTCTTTGTCTCCAAGCTGAGCCTAGATCCTTTGGTGACATTTTTTAGGTTACGGCTTGAGTTTATGCAGGGATTAACACCACCTTGGCTGAAGACCATGCTGTAAATATGCTGTCCTAATAGTGAGAACATGGGTGGTATTTCAGGAACATGTTGAAAGATCTGCTTTACAATTGTTTTGTTTTTTCTTCCCCTTTTGGTGTATTTTACTGAGCTGATCAAGCTGTAACACAACTTTAAATACACAAGGGCTAAAGCTTGCTCGGCAAGAATGGACCCTTGCAGTAATGCTGGAGTTACCAGAAGGGCTCTGTTGTACTAGAAGGACTGTTGTTGAGCTCTACTGCAAATATGCCATGACAGCAGGTATTACAAAAAATAGAAATGAAAACTCATGATAATAGCTCAGGCAGCCTTGCCATGGTGTCCTGATGGTGTATTGGTTCTCTTAGTTTTGATTGAAGTTACCATAAGGGAGTTACTGAGAAGTGACTTCTTGAACAGCAAATACCTCCTGAAGGGATTGTCAGAAAGAGTTTAACAAAACCCTGCAAGATTAAAAGGGTCCTATTTCTTTCGTGTGTCACTTAGATGATTTTCCGCATTTT
Organism: Cettia cetti; assembly: GCA_013401135.1. NCBI lineage: Eukaryota > Metazoa > Chordata > Aves > Passeriformes > Sylviidae > Cettia > Cettia cetti. Next base: position 49,132 of record VZUI01058541.1, read on the forward strand.
CCAGTCACCTGAGTATCCTAAGTTTTTACCGTACATTTCTGGAAAACGTTTCTCTGTTGAGATATGTGTTAATGAAATATCTCATTCAGAACCCAGGCAAGGTTTTCTTGATTCCCTTTTGTTTAACAAGTTAATGATAAATAAAATAAAATACACAAATGATTGACCACCCAGTTAAATGTGTTCAGCTTCATTTGAAGTGAACATGACAATTTGTGTTTAGATGTGCTGATAGAAGCAGTTTCTGCCTTATTGCCAATAGTTGGCAAAGTCTGCATTTTTTTATTTTTAAGATGTTGATAAAAGCTAGGGTTGACATCTTTAGGTGTGGTGCAAGCTGTCTACATTCTGGATCCTTCTTTAGCAGAATTTCCAAATCGCTGCTGATGCTTCCCTTCAGACTGCTTTTCAAAACTTACCTTCAAAACTGCCTTTCATCATCCACAGAGGTCTAACAGAAAAGGAGACTCATGGCACTGTATAAAAAGGCAAACAAAAATAAAACCTATTTCCAGCAGTAAACCCATATATCTTAACACAGCCACTCTTGTGTAACTTAACACTGATTATGCCAACATCATCTCTGACTTATTTATTCCCAGTTAGAAAAGCTGCTCAATTTCCTGTGCCATCTAATAATTTCTTTCAGATTTTGTGTGGCTAGAATAGTCAAACTGTGTTGTCCACTGTGGGAACAGCTGTATATTTCAGTGCTGCTGTGACAGAGTTTAACAGCAATTAGTTGTTCTTTTTCTTTTTGTATTCATAGTTCCCGTTTACAAAATGTTCTTCAAAATTAGTTCAATTTGAGGCTTATTTCCATTTAAGGAAAACTGAGAATTTGACCTAGCTTTGGGAGTCAAGACATAAAATGAAATGAAGTATCAGGTATGCAATAAAATCATATACCCTGCAGAGCTGTTTTTGTACTCGTATGGGATGGCTTTATTTCAGTCCAGATTGTTACTGCATGATAATGTTGCAGAGAGGGGAAAGACAGAAAAAAAAAAAAAAAAAAGCTCTGGACAGTAAACCAGATACATTTATGTTGGGTAGTTTGAGGAGATCATAGCTCTCTGCTCCTATTTGCAAGCAGACTCGGATTTGAAGACCCGTGTGGACCACTTACTAATCAGCACATTTTTCTTTGTTGCAGAATAGAACGTGAAGCTAGGACAGCAGGCTTTCTCCCTCTTCCTTTCTCTGTATCCAAGGGGCTTTAAAAGAAGCCCAGGAATTAGCTGACCTTCCTCCTTTCCTGCACTATGCCTGGGCATGATGGGGCTAGTACTGGGGGAGGAGGATGTAATTCCATTGCATCCCACTCCAGCAAGCAAGCTTGTGGAGGAAAAGTCACTGTCTTGCTTATCTCCTCTCTTGGTACTAAGGGTATGGCAGAATTTGCAGTTACACCTGATGGTATCTGAGGCAAGGCAGAGGAATTTGCTCCTTTGCCAGAGCATGTTTTGCAGTTCATTGCACTATTATAAATCACTTTACTCAGCTGTAACTCATGAATGAGTATTGGGGGTGGAGGGGAGTAGAAAGGGGAGGGTGTGGAGGTTGAGTAGGGTTAACAAAATTTGAAACAGATTTACTGAAAGCTCTTCAAGAGTAAATAAAAAAGACAGCTCAGCTGCTGCTGTTCTGCAGCACAGCAAACTATAAGCTAGAAGTCTTAGTAATTAGTTTCATTTGTAGGTGAAAAAAGGTCTTTGAGAATGTCTGGTATTAATTATCATTAAGAGTTAGTCATCATTTCCATTTGAGAAACCTATATTTTTTATTTTTAGCTTTATGTGTTGTCAGCTTACGTGCAATTAAAGGACCCTCAAAGCAACTGAACCACAGTTCAGCTGCCATTGGTACAACTTTTCCAGCTTGTCCCTGTCCCAGACCCACAGTGTCCCTGGCTCTGTGGCGCTGCAGTGACAGGCTGTTGGTTTGCACTAATAATAAAAGTGATGAGCAGTACAAGGACTTTGCTCACACCCTGCAGCTGGCCTGGCTCAGGTGGCTCAGAAAGAGCCTGTAAATCTCAGCTGAGGTATGTGGGTGGAGGCTTTCCAAAGAAGAGAGAAGTGCTAGGTACCTGCATAGTTTCAGGGGTAAGACTCATGCTCCTGTGTGCTCTGTCATATCTGCTTTAAAACAATTGAAATTAGTGTCCTACGAAAAATGGCCTCAATTGGTTTTAATTAAAAAAACTCAAACTCCAGGTTTGCTCTTCAGTTTGCTTTGTGGTAGGATTGGTTTGTATTTGTTTTTATTTTAAATGCTGTCTTACATTCTGAATTACAGCTGCTGCATGTCACAGCGCTGTATATCTGCTACAAATGATCTTTGTTTATCTTGTGTGTGAATTTCTAAGTTCTATTGATTTGTGCTGTGTTCGTAGGGAAAGGCTGGTTTTATGCCTAGTAATGGCTTTATGGTGGGCTATAAGGACTAGAAGAGGAAGGATTTGAGCTGGCTTAGTAAATATATGAGTGGAATCCTACTTCTGTTGAAGTTTTGCCACCAACTTAAACGTAGCCAGGCTCTTACTGCTTCTGAGTAAACCACTGTAAGATTTTGGTAATTTGATCTCCTTATCTCTAAATGGAGCAACTATTAATACTCTTCTGGCAGATTTTCTTAATCCAAGATAGGAAGTGTTATCTGGCATATGTGATGTAATGCCTGGCTCCTGTGCTGTTCAGTGGAGCTTGTCAACAGAAAATATTTGGGTTGGCTGTTTCTAAGACCTGAAGTAATATTATATCACCTGGGCTAGTTATGACATTAGGATTTTCTTTTGTTTCTTTATAGACTCAGGAAGAAATATGATAGCTTTGTCAGTAATATGAAATAGTAATGCTTCCAAAGGAACTCCACCCTGGAAGGATTCCCTAACTATGGTGTATACACTGTGAAAATTACATGGTCTGTGAATATGGGTAGGCAGGAAAAACCAAATTATTTTGAGAAATTTACCCTCCAGTATTAATTAATAATGGCAGAACTAAAAGTAGTCCCATGAGTGCGCTCCTTTCTATCACATAGTTAAAGTAAGTGTTCTTCCATGAGTTAAAAAAAGAAAATACATGTAGGCTATTTGTGGCTTTTGATTTGTGTGCCTCTTTCACTGACACCAAGACATTATCCTGCAGATGGAAACCTTCCATACATTGTAAGATTTTGTCCTGAATGAAAAACAACACAAAAGGAATCGAAGAATAAAGAAATGGTTATTAGTCTTGTATAGCTTTCATGTTACAGTTTTAACTCAGATTTGCTTACTAGAATGAATTATTTTGATTTATTTCTCTATTAATTTTTCAAACATCTCCACTCATACGTTTCTTTTCTCCTCTCTACTTATTTGATTTGTTTATGTATGGAAATGTGTGTCAACTGAATACTCTAAAGTGTAGTCAGCATAATGCTGCTCTGAGACATCATCCACACTTCTATTGAGATAAAAATCCTAATGTAAAAAAAATCTGTTGGCTGGTATTAATATTAAATCATCCCCTGGGAAAAGCCCTCAGTGTTAATTAATGAATCATGAAACTTACAGGTTTAAAGATAATATTTGTCACCTATATCTATTCATAAGAAGAACATTTTCATCATCAGATTCCATCAGAAACTACTAATTAAAGCTTCCTGTTCCTGCTCTGTGTTTCAAGACAACATAGGGGAGGAAATGGCTGCTAAGGCTGCAATTTTATTCAGATTTTTCAGAGCAGTCCAATTTGCATAAAGTCTAATAACGCATTGTTAAAATCTATTAACACTTGTCTATGGCAATTAAATTCAGTTTGCAATTTTGAATGATTGCATGTCATGCAAACTGAGATAAGGGATCATGGAGGGCTATCAAAGAATGAATTGTAATCCTGGGAAGAATGTATGAAAGAAATGTTGTTCACAAGGCACAAACTTTAGGGAAGAATAAATATCATCTGCTTTCTAAAAGGCAGTGAATAGTTCTTGACTCTACAGAGTTGAGATTCAATCATGGCTGCCCTCAGATGTTTATTTTACAATATATATCTATGATATACTAGTCTGATTGAACATTGTGGTATTTTGTTATAAAACCTGGAAGGCATTGTCCCTCTAGAAAGAACTGAAGATTTTAACTAATATTGATTATTTAGTGTGGGCTGTAAAAATCATAAGTTAAAATGGGAGTGGGGGAAGCAAGCCAAGGCAAGATTTAAAAAGATTTTTTATGGATTCTTAAAGGTTTCAGGGGAACTGATAAAAATTCAAATAACATTAATTCACAGGACTTCTAGAACTGCTAAGGTGTATACTGGATTTGTTTATCAAGGTTATAGCAGGAAAGTGTCTCAATACAAAGTTGTGGAATGGGTGGGTATAGTTACCTGGTCATGACTTGAAAATCAAATTCTATCTGTATTCCAAGAGTGCAGCTCTCCCTACTCACCTGTGGATGAATTAGGGCATCTCAGAGTACTTGGGCAAGTGTCCTTGCAGGGTCCCTTCCCATCACCCTCGTTCTGACTGGTGCCCCATGCTGGGAAATGAGGCAAGGGCAAATGTGCCTGTGCAGCCCAACCCCAAGGGCTGCCTCTGGTTGTGTTTGCTCTGGGAGCCACTTCTGTATCTGGAATTCCCTCGCACAAGCCACGCGGTCTTTAGGGTGATGAATCAGGACTGTGATCGTGAGCGTCATCCCTGTGTCAGTGGGAGTGAGAGTTGGAAATACTGTATTATTTGGAAGGAAAGATTCTTTGCTCTCCCCTGCAGCCTGGAGGTATCAGGCTGCACTTTGGTCTCTCTGTGCTTGAAGACTTTCACTCCTACACCCCGTGTTCTGGGGGAGCGGAAGGAAATCCTAACAGAGAATGTGGTGCTTATGCCTTTGCTTTGCAATAACCTTCCAGGATTACATCACCCTGGAAGTCAGCTATTTGACTCTCCCTGAAGAAATTGTCTGTCTCCATCTCAAATTGTCTGTTAAAACCACATAAAGGCTGGATTTAGTTACTAGAGATAACCTTGGCAACAACTTCCTACCAACACTGGTTATGCTTCACTGAAACCAAAAGCTGTGAAAGCAGTACAGAGAGACTCCTGGGGTGGGAGACTGTGCTGGGCTACTACATAATCCCTTTTCAAGGATAAGATAGACCCATGCCTTATCCAGAACCAAATGCAAAGGTCTTGGCTTTGAATTTGTCTCTCTTCCTTGCCCGTACTTCACATGCATGGTGTAAAGTAGTGTAAGCCTTCTTCCCACTAACCATGGTATTTTTCTTATAATCTTGAAAGGTTTAAGACACCCTAATTTAATGGATTTATTTTCTTAAATGAGAAGGCTTTTATACAATGTGGCCTAGGTGGTCATGCAAATATCTTGGTTGACAGGATGACAGTGTTTATATAATTTTCAGAAAAATTACTTGCTAGGGCATTTTTAGTAGAAGTTTCTTTAATTTATTCATTAACATTTTCTTCTCTGTAGCCCGCTAAGCTGGAATTATGAAAACAATACTAGCAACATTCTGGAGTGTTCTTCAAAGCATTTTTAAAATAGCTTTCCAATACTATGTGGCAAAAAAATTAAATGCACAATATTTTTTTCTATTGTGCAATAGAATGCACAGAAGTATAATAGAATATAAATGTTTTCTAGGCATTTTTTTTTAAAAATGACCTCCTAGTGCATTGAGGTTGCACCTCTTGGAAGTGATGCCATTGCTTTCAGCTTTTCCTTGGGGACTGTTTATCTCCCATCTTCCAGTGTGTGGATCATGACTGTTTTATCTATTTCTGGTTTTTTTGCATGACCCAAAATGCCACTGGAGTTGGCAATAACAGGGCATGCAAAAAACCAGTAGGAGTGGGTCCTCTGCTGCTGCTGCCCCAAAGGGAGATGGAACGTGATGTTCTCTGTTTCTCAAGCTTTGCTGCAGTTTGAAGAATTTTTATGAGGGGGGATTCAATTTGGCAAAGTGGGTTTTCTTCTTTGTCTGTAAAACTGTTAGCCTGAGAAGTATGCAGAACATTCTGAGACCTGGAGTGTTCTGACCGGTCGAACAACATTAACAGCCCTCTTGCACTCCATGAATTGCTTTCCTCCTTGGTCTTGGGAAGGAGCATATCCTTTACTGTTTTGGAACAAGGAAGCTGGTGGCACCAAAAACAATATAGGAAAACTTGTTACAAGCACTGTTCTGCTACAGCCCAGGCACAGAAATAAAAGCAAAATCTCCATGACAAGTAAGAGATTTCAATATATGAGTTAGTATTTTTGCTAGCTGTTAAAGGGAAAACATCCAGATAATATATATAAAATCTTGAGCACCTCTATCTATACAAAGTCACCAGTGGAGACCTCCATCAAAAATTCCTTTTTTATTCTTCTCCCTAAAATTATTAATAACTTCTTGTTTTGCTTTTCCTCATCTGGCTATTTCTTGCCATCTGAGGACTGTGACACTATTTCTTAGATTGGCAGGGTTTTAGAAAATGCTGAGCAATATATTTTTTTTTAATTGTAACATCTCTTTTTCCTTTTTGCAGCTTGCATGCAGCTCTGTACATATGTTTTCATGTCTTTCCTTTCTGTTTGCTCACCCAGTTCTTCTGTGACAACTAGCTGCCTTTGCAAAATGCTTTTGGGTTTGCTTCATACCACATAAACTCTAGGCAAATGAATGTTTTCTCTAATGTATTTACGTAGACTATTAAGAAGAAAACAAACCTAGGACAAGAACAAAATTAATCACTGGTTTATTAGTTTGGCATTGTTGTTTGCATACAGAGCTGCTTTATATCAAACATGTTTTTTAATAAGTAAATAAATAAATGACAAGCGGGAGTACCAAGCTTAGCCCAGCATGAGTATTGACTGTGGTTACTGCTGACAGCTTTTTTCTGTTTCCAAACAACATGTTTCATTCCCTTAACTCCATTGTCATAGGGAATAGGACAATACCAAGCTATTCAGCAGAGACGCTTGCAATAGGGAGCATTCATGGCTTTACTTTTGTCTTGACTTGAAGAGGTTTTGACGAAATTGTGCCGGGAGACTTTAGCCTGGCACCCCCGAGTCAGAGGCCGTGTCCACAGCAGAAATTGGAAACCCACGATTTCCCTGCAACGAGACTGAACTGCGCTATTTTGGGAGAGTGCTTGTTCCCAGCCCTCCGATTTGATTTAATTCAAAACCACCAAGTGAACATGGAGGAGAAAATCCAGTAGTCCCGGTAGCTGCAAAGACACATCTCTTTTTTTTATCCAGAGCTTCCATTAATGCTAAGCTGGAAATACTCACCAGAAGGGGAGTATGCTGTTTTATCTTGCCCCAGGGCTTACATAACTGTGGCAGCAACCCCCTGAATGTAATAGAAGTCATGTGTTGGGATAGCTGCTTAGGGTCTGCTTGGACACAGGAACAGGATAAGCAAATAGGATCCAGAAGACAGATTCACCCTTGCTGTTCACCTGTGCTGGCTGTGAATCAGGCATTAGGGGTGACTGTGTGTGATGTGAGGGGCTTGTGCTCGCAGCTGTGGGAGAACTGAGTGCACTGTGTTTTCCTGAGTCATGTGGGCCTAATTCTGGTGTAGGTAGGGTGGGCATGTACACCACTCCTCTGAATATAGCAGCCTGGCCAGCCTTCCCTTTCTGTATGCTTCCCCAGAAAAGTCAGCTAAGTTAAGGGACGGGAACTTAAAATTTTGGGGATTTTTTTGGCTTATTTGTTATTTCACTTCTACCAGACTATCTGAAACCTTTCACTTTTCACTGGAATTTAAAAACTGTTTTTAATTACGGAGCTTCATATGAACTTAGAGATAATGTGAGAAGGGAACTTCAGGCTGCCTTCAGTCAATGTATTTTTTACCTCAAAGGTTGGGAACATTGACTATGACTTGTACACTGCACTTTTCCTAGAGTAGAAGGGAAGTGAAAATTTTGTTTTCTTAGTTTGTAGTGCGTCACACTGATTAAAGAAACCACATGCAGACATAAAGGTATTTTTTTCCTACTCATTTAACAACTTATATATAAAAGCAGAGAAAAAATTTACTGTGCTGCTTTTACTTATGTATTACTGGCTAGATTTCTGACTTAAAATGCCCATTGAAACCTATCTGGTGATATCTTTTATTTTTCTTTATTTTAAGCCAGATGGATAATTTCCCTCCCCCTATGCTCTAAGGTGACCAGCTCCAAAGAAGTAAAATATTTTTATTACTATTTTCTTGATTTTAATGATAGCATAGCTCTTAATCTGAACAAGACCATAATCAAAGAATGGTTTAGGTTGGAAGGGACCTTGAATATCATTTAGTTGCAACATCCCTGCCATGGACAGGGGCACCTTCCACTAGACCAGATTGTTCGGGGGCCCATCCAACCTGGCTTTGAACACTGCCAGAATGGGGCATCCACAGCTTCTCTGGGCAACCTGTTCCAGTGCCTCACCACCCTCACAGTAAAGATTTTCTTCCTAATAGCTAATCCAAATCTGCTTTCTGTCAGTTTAAAGCCATTCCCCCTTGTTCTAGCTCTACATAGCTTTGTTTAAGTCCCTCCCCACCTTCCTAGTAGACCCCCTTTAGAAACTGGAAGGCTGCTCTAAGGTCTGCTTGGAATATTCCCTTTTCCAGGCTTCTCTTTCCAGTTGCTACATAGAACATATTGAGTTGGAAGGGACCCGTCAGGATCAATCAGTCCAACTCCTGGCACTATGCAGGATACCCCAAGAATTCCACCATGTGCCTGAGAGCACTGTACAAATGCTTCTTGAACTCTGTCAGGCTTGGTGCTGTGACCACTTCCCTGGGGAGCCTGTTCCAGTGCTCAGACATCCTCTGGGTGGAAAAGCCATGTATCCTGGTATCCAGCCTAACCTTCCTCTGACTCACCTTCATGCCATGTCCTTGAGTCCTGTCATTTGACACAAGAATGCAGAGATCAGTGTCTGCCCCTCAGCCTCCTCACGTGATGACTGTTGAAAGAAGCTGTCGCACCACGTGAACTACAGGATGTGTGTCTTACATTTGTGGTTGCAGAGTATCACACAAGGAATGGATCTTTAAAAGTTTTCAATAATATTGAATAGTTCAAATTGAAATTCTTGTGTTCCCCTTTGCAAATAATTCCAAAATGTTTTTCAGGAATAAGTTTACACTAAATACTATGTAGTTCCAAAAGCCCTCTTCTTTGGTGTATGTGATATATAAGAGATGACTTAAATTGCAATAAAAATATGAATGGCTTATTTTACAATTGATGGAATGGCCATCTTTGTCTCGAAACACCTAATTTCAGGCTTGGGAATGCTAAAATTATGTATTAAGATGCATCAGTAGCACATGGAAATACCAGCACCCCAACACTACACTAGAAGGTACTGCAGCAGCAGGATTTGAAGACCAGCTGTGAGCTAGCTATGCACTAGGATGTCTTGGCTTATCAAGAAATGAAGGTGTATGAATGGATTTTGCTAAAATTTAAACAATCTTCTGTGAAATTCTCTTTGAAACAGAGAATTCTGTTCTGTGATGACATATAGATAGCAACCAAAAGGGTTTTTTTTCTTTGTGTTTTGTTAAAAATACAAACCAATATAAAATACTTCAGAAATGAAGTAAAAAAAAAATGTGTGGGCAAAATGTTTTTTAAATTGACTTTTAAACCACTCAAAGAAGTTTTCAGTTTGTTGTCTGGATAGAACAAAGTTTACAGCTGAAGTGAGGGAAGGATGGGATGTGGGGATATTTCACTTGTTTTTATGAAAGCATTAATAAGATGATTAAAAAAAAAAAGGGCAAGAGCTGGGGCAGCCTTGGGAATTAAAAATCTGATTAGTGCTAGGACTTAGACCCACATGCCCAAGCAGCAGCCACCAAACCAAACTTAGCTCTACTGATATGAGTGATTACCTGAAACCACAAGTATTTCTGAAAAGAAAAAAATAGAGGAGAAAAGGATTTTCTTTTTCTTCATGTAAATCTTTTCTGCTGCTTGGAACTAATACCTTTTATTGCTACTGCTGTTTAAATATTAGCTTTTGTAGTTCACTTGCCAGAAGCAGCGTTCACTGTATTTCATTAAAAATAGCTGAAGATTGCCTCTCTGGTTTGTGTATCAAAAGGGTGCTCTTCTGGCAGCTGTGAGAATGTCACTGTGCATGGTATGCAAAGGTGCAGCAACTGTCCATATTTACTGTGCTGGGACTCTGTGCATAGTGTCTGTACATAGGCATGTGTGCATACATGTCCATGCATTTATGTTTATAGATGTAGCATTTTCAGAGTCACCTTCTAGTGAGGTTAATTCTTATGCACAGGTCCTCTGAAGCTGAGTAACAGGAATACAATTGAAGGAAGACAACTTCCATGTCTGTTGGTCTTCTGCTGATTGTAACACTCTTGATTCATTTAGAAGCAGCTGGCAACCCTAAGACTAGGAGGAGGGCTTGAACAGTCTCTGCAGTGTTTGTGGGATCATGCTGTGTGTGGATTGACTTCCCAGCTCACTGTGCACCTAGTCAGGTGAAGAGGATAAAAAAAAAATCTAAATCTATTTACAGTATAAATGTAGAAGTTTGAATCCTGAAGAATTTTGGGGTTTTTTTAAACTATATGTGTAGCTGATTTCAAGGAAAGGTATTCATTTTCCTTTCCTCAAGAAATGTCTGCAGGAAAGTATCCTGTTAAGCTTTCTTCACCACTAAGGTTTTTGGTAATTTTCTCTCCCTGACATATATGCCTCTTCCATTTCTGTTTTCTTCTGAAACTGAAGCCCCTGTTGACTTCTGCAAGATCAGAGCTTCCTTGTGGTCCATGAGAGTTATGTGGCACGAATCCTCAGTGGTTCAGCTGGAATGTTGAGGTCACCAGAGGCCATATGGATGGGAAATGTGGTGTTTCTCTCTTTCTTTGGAATAATAAGAGCTGTGAGGCAACTACATTGACCAAAGGCTATTTAAGCCCTTGTCTCAAGGCAGAGTGGGGTTCTGGGGGGCCAAGGTACCTCGTGGTACCTTGTGGTGTCTCTTACTGCTATACCATGATGCTTCAACAAACCACAGCACTGTCAGAGCCATGTTTCTCTTGGTCTTGCAGCTCATGTTAGATCCTTTAGAGTCCAAGGGTGAGCTGGGAAGCTTTTTCTACTTTGGAACTGTAAGTATGTTTTCCTTATTTCAGACCAGGTGCTCATTTTCCTGACAACTTTCATGAGCTTGGTGTCAAGGTCTTTGACCTTCTGCCAGCAGTGATCAAAGTCAGGCAGATGCTCAAAAATTGCTGGGAGATACATGGATGGACACACACATGCACATACTCAGCATGATTGCATTAGCCTTGTCTTCTTAAGAAACAGATGAAAGCTGTATAATTTAATGGTTGGATGGGAGTTCTGTGAGTGGTAACGAGAACAATGCAGCCTCTGCCACACCACACAAAGAGCTGGCTTCTGAGGGCCTCTTTGAAGTACTGGGGACAAGCACAGCAGTGCAGTGGTGAGATGTCTGCAGCGTGAATAAACATGTGTTTAGGCATTGCTTAAGTGATGCTAACATTTGTCTGTACCTACTTCCTATGCAAACATCTGGCTGGAATAAGCTCTCTGGGAGAGGGGCTACCTATGGGCCTTGAGCTGGTGGAGACAGAGCTGAGACACATCAGTGGCCATAATGACAAGCTGTGGCCCCACATGTGTGTTTTACATGGTTGCTTAGAGTTTCCTTTCCATTTCTCACCCGTTGCATAGATTTCCCCAGTACCAGTTTCCAGAGCCTGCAGTAGCTGACGCAAGAGCTCCGAAAAGTTGCAAGGACTCGTGACTGAAAATGCAGTTTTCAGCTGTCAAACAGCAGCTGCTGCAGCAGGCTGGGCAATGTAAGTGGGCAGCTTCCACTCTGCCTGGGTGTTTTCCTACAAATCCTATTCTGGGAATGAGAAACTGTGTCGTGTGATAAAAATAACACTGTCGTGTAATTTTTCGAAGTGAAGCCAGCAGGAAAATGTGGGAGAAGTTAAAAAAAAATTTCAGTAAGAAGAAAGGAAATTTCTAATTCTGTTTCAAATAGATACCTATTTGAAATACCTAAGTACCTATAGTCTTAAGCTACAGGTATCACCTGAGGGGCACACACATTGACTATCTGGCTTCTCTACCAGAACTCACAGTGAAACTGAAGTTAAGAAGGGTCAGGTATAAAAGGTTATTTTACTTTAGACAGGGTGAAGAAGATCTAGCGTTGAAGCTAGAAATATTTATATTTCTAGCAAATGTGCGCTAGTTTTTTGCTGTAGTATGACAGAAGAAATGATCTTTTTGGGCATAGAGACACATAGAATACTCTGTGTGTGTATCTTGAGCTGTGGGAACACTTTTTGATCTCTAATTACAGACCATTGGCTGAATAATGTAAGAAGTCTGTATTATGTAGATATATGAAGCCTTATTGCTACATGCAAGAGGAGAGAGTTTAAACTGTGGGGTATTTTTCTTCTGGCTTTCGTTTGCTTAATCATATAAATCCCAGATTTCTCTTAAATGAATAACTATAATAATGTCTGTACAGCAGTGTTTTGGTTACTGTATAGAGGTGTTTCACAGAAGTCACATACCCCTGCACTTTGATGCCCAGCTCAAAGATATGTGCTTTGCTCTGCCTGTGTTCCTGTTCTGTCCATGTGGGTTTCCACCTTGAGTGTGTGCCTGTCCTGGCTGCATGGAGTCCCATCCTGCATGGAGTCCCATCCTGCTGTGTCCTGGCTGCAGCTGAGCGTTTCCCTACAACAAGGGTCTGGGAAATGCATCTTGATCTCATCAGATGTGCACCATAATTTTATATATGGCTCCATTCCTGGGTTTGTTTCAATAGCTTTAGCATCCTTCTTACACCTGTAAAATTAATGCTAAGTGCAATGGGAAGGATTTTGACAATTACACCTGGACCTTTCAGGAAATATCAATTTTATTTGACCTTACCATTGTTTTGGCATTTGCAGCTCCTCATGCAACAGTGAGCTAAGAGACTGCAGTAAGGTTCTTGAAGGCTCAGATCTAGTTAAAGTAATTGTTAATGGTTATTGCAGATTTACTTTGCTCTTGAGCCAAGAAGGGATCAGTGCTGCGAGCCAAATCTGAAAGCTCATCACAACCACATGAGATGGAAAAGCAGTGTCTAAGACATATTGATAACTGCAGATGACAGAAATGATATTTATTGCCATGGACAGTAAAATTTATATATATTAAAAAAATGCAAACTTTGGAGAACCATGGGATGCACTGACAGGAAATGCCTTGGAACAAATTTCTGCAAGAAAAAGTGGCTGGAGGAAGCAGTTTCAATGAAAATGGATTATTTGTTCTGATCTGTGGGCCAAATGATAGAGTACAACAAAAGTCAGCTTCTGAAATATTTCTCTTCCCTCAGTAGAGGTTTCCTCAACTTTGGTATACAGCCTAAGCATTCTTCCCTGCACAGCTTTGTAATTAGAGATATTGATGTATTTTCAGAGAAGAGCCCTATTTAACTGAAAGCATTACTCCAGCTAAAGCATTATGGGATGTCCAAAAATGTCTGGGTGAATATTGCCCTTTTCTTTTGATCAAGTGAAATTTGTACATCATTCCCCCATTCCCTCCAACATTAATTTCAATCTTCAAGAAGCCTAGCCAAGTATTAAGTGCAATACTGGTATTATACAGAAGACTTAAATTATAGCTTATCTTTGTTTTTTTCAGCCCAGTTGTTGCTTTCTGATGGTGCTGCCTGAATACTGGGAAGCAGAACTGAATTTTTAGTGACAAAATGAGGTAGACTGCTTTAATAGGTGAAACAGGGCAAACTGCTAGACATAATAGATACTACAGCTTAGGAATTTTGGAAAACAGGAATGGAAGGAGTAGACACTCATTCAGAAGTCTGGAGTTATGCAATTTTACTTAAAAAATCATATAATATGCTCATTCTCTATATAGGTTCCTGCATTTATCTTTGGTCTGTCAGGGAGAGGTGAGGAAGTGCTTGCTTCTGGTTTTTTATTCCTTTGCAGGTAGAGAAGCTGCAGAGAGATGACTTTTAACCAACTAAACTTGTGTCAAGCTAGAAATTCTCTTGAAAGCTTTTTTTATATAGAAAACTTGCTTTTCAAACAGTACCTCAGACAAATTGCTTTCTGCAGAAATCTTTTGACGTATCAAATAAGGAGGAAAATTTTTAAGAGTGCAGTATTTTCAACAGAAATAAAAATTAAAATATTATGAAGGTGAACATGCATTTATTAGCTGACAGACTGTAATGGAGCATTTTGAGAAAGGCTGGGATAGGTCAGTGAGTGGCTCAGGGAGCAGAGTGCAGTGTTTTGGGACCACAGCCGGGTGCTGAGGACAGGATGAGGGTGGCCAAGCCTAGCCAGCAGCCAGGATGACCATGAGTCAGTGCTGCACATGAGACAAGGAAATGATTTAATAAATGCATATGTCATATCTAAAATACATTCATATATACATAGGTATATAAAATGTAGTTGAACTCCTTGAAATACTAAGATAAAGAGAAAAGGGGCTGTAAAGGCCAGAGTCATAGAACCATTACGGTTGGAAAAGGCCAAGAACTTGCAATAGGAAAATTGATGAAAGAGTAGTTAGGGATGGAGAAAAGTAGAAGGAAAGAAGCTGGCATTTCTTGTCTTATTTTGCAAACTTCACTGTGGTAGGTAGATGGTCTAATCACCAGTCAGCTGCTTGTGCAAACTTGCAGGCTGTGACCCCAGCCCAGCTGAAGGGAACAGCAGAGCTCCTGTCGGCTGGGGCAGGACCAGACTCTGCTCCAAAGCCGTGTTTTTTCCAACACTAGTCACAGCAAATCCCAGGGGCTCCAACTGCTTTGGGCTTGGATCTGGCTCCCTCCCGGCTTTGGAGAGGCAGGGTGATATATGGTGTCTGGCTGTGCTGGTGGGCTGCACAGGAGAAGAGAAGAGGTCACCTGGCTCTGTACCTGTGAGATTTGGAGGCATGGAAAGCACTGTATGTCATGGTCGTTTAGGCTGCTGTGCACTTAGCACTGGAAGTTTTATAGAAAGGCAAAATATACAATTCAATTACAACTGCTGCAATGCAATCCAAGTTGATCTAGTTTCTCCCACATGAGCTGACCACAATTTTAAGCTTGGCATAGCCTGAAAGCTTGAGGAATGTATTTCCAGTAATTGCCAGGCCACTTCATTGTTTCTGTGTATACATAAACACTAGGCTGTGATCATAGCGGTCATGCTTGAGCTGCTATCTGAAATTCACTTGTGCTATAGGGATTGACTAATCTGGTTCATACTGACAGCAGTTTCCATTTACTGTATTAGCTCTCTTTGACTGTTAGCACCGCGCGACTCCAGCTAGACTCGGAAAACAAAAACTGTTAAGAACTAGGCGGCACACGAGTCACGCAGCAGAAAACCCATGTGTCATCACAGGGTCCGTGACTTGTCAGCTCGGGAAATCAGGCTGGGCTGCAGAGGATCCATTTACAAGATGCCAAGACTACCAAGCACCTAGTGAGGAACAACAGGCAGTCATTTATTTTTAAAATATATGACAGAGGAATAGCAAATAGTTGGTCTTCTGCAGCCTCAAGACATGCTCTTACTTGGTCTACATAAGCTTCTCCCTTGCTTTCTGTTTCTCTAAGCACTGTGTGTGAGAATATTAATCCCTAAAATCTGCATCCTTTTGTTCACAGCCAAAGTCCCCTGTGAAGTCAGTAGTTTAGGTTTTTTTTCCTGTTTCAGCTTCAATCTATGCAGCTGTTACAACTTCTTTAGTGCTGGGCAAAATAAAGCTCCCAGTTAAAATTGGGTCCATTTCTTTATTCCTTCCTAGCAAATCTATTTCTTTTAAGTTTTTCTCAGGATATTGATTGCTGGTAATTTAATGTGTCTCAACTGTGAAAAGCTGTTATGACAGTTTCACATACTATTGCAGTCTTTTATTTCCCCATTCACAAAAAAAAAAAAAAATGGAAGATTTTCCTCACTGGACTATAATATATAATTCGTCTAACATTACTCCACTCAGTAACCAGATGCTGCGAATTTCAGCAGTTGGACCATTATTTTAAAAGAACCCAGTCTGTGATTATTTGACCTATTCATTGTTACACTTCCATAAAACAATTAGCCCAATTATATGAATCTTCAGGTAGCAGAGCCAAAATTTATGGAAGGATGTGATTAATTACTTTGAGATTCTGCATGTATAATTTAGCTTGCACTTAGGGGAGAAGTGGAAAAATGCTTGGGATCTTTAGCATTCCTGCCAGTTGCATCACAGGAGCTGAGGTCTCTTCATAACACAGATGGAAGTGACCCTGCTTCTACCTTTCTGCACAGCCCTGCTGCCACTCCAGTCCCTGACAGCAGTCACTTCGCTAAGAAAAGCAAAAGTTATCAGCCCTCTTCCTGCTGCTGCTTCTCCATTTTGGGTTGAGCTCTC
The DNA here is from genome assembly GCA_013401135.1 of Cettia cetti. Lineage (NCBI taxonomy): Eukaryota > Metazoa > Chordata > Aves > Passeriformes > Sylviidae > Cettia > Cettia cetti. The sequence continues at coordinate 65,617 of VZUI01058541.1, forward strand.
CCTGCTGGGGAAAGTGGTTTTTCCAAGGCCTCCACACTACTGTGTAGAGTGAAATGGAGACCACTGCAGGTCCATGGGCAGCACCCACTGCTTTTCCCTGGCTCCCATCACAAAATAGCAGGCTCTTTCTGCTGCCAGCCAGTGTGACTCAAGAAGTAGAAATACCTGATGTGGAGATTAAAATTGAAGTGTTCTACATAAGTACGTGAAGGAAGTTGTACAAGGAAAATAAGATCGTATTTTTATTTACTTTTCGTTAAGAAGTCTGTGCTGCATTATGTACACTGTTGAAATAGTGTGCCTGACATCAGAAATGTTAAAATTAAGAGTTACTCATACACCCTTTTCTCAGTGCTGGCAGGGGGAGTTTTCCCCATTTTTGTTAGCAGCGTCCCCAGCCTGCCTCCCAGACGGTCCTGGCTTCCTGCCCTTCCCAGCATTGCCTTGCCTCTCCTGGTGCCTGGCCAGCTGTGGTTCAGGGCTTTGTCCCTGTCAGTGCTTGACTGCTCTCCTGGTTTGAATGAGAGGAACGAACTGGGGTGACAAGTTATGGGTTGATCGATATGAAAAGTTCCCAAATTATTTGTTGCTCTGTTTTATTAGTGGCAAACTAAATTTGCCTTTTCTGTAGATCTGTAGGATAACTGGTTATAGTGATGAAGCAGTAGATAACTCTTTTCTGTCCCTAAAATAGGTGTTTGGGGGGTATGCTCTTACGCAGATGACGCTTCATACTGTGAGATTCTCCGCATTGTTTTCCTTCAGCTGGATTTCAGCCCACATACTGTAGGGAAAAGCAAAAGATTAAGATGTGTCACCCAAGCAGAGAGTGATTTATTCTCTAGTTAGTTGATATTGATGTGAAATTATCAAGTCCATTGTTAGTGAAAGCCGAAAGCTGGCACGATTTTAGTCCAGCTAAATTCAAATATATGGTTCCACAGAAACATGACAAAGTACTGTGGTGATAGTTAGAGACATACAGAATAAAGGAGAATTTATGGTGTGGGGCTTTTTTCAATGGCAAACAGGGGCTAGTTTGAAAGAAAAAGGAGGAGGAGAGAAGAGTTCAAAAAATAAAGAAGTGATCCAACATTCCATATGCAGAGAAAACAATTTCCATGCCTCTTATCAAAAATGTGTTAAATCAGCTAACATTGATATAACTTCAAGCAATTAGGAGCATGCTAATAATGATATGAGTCTTCAGCTGTAAATAATTACGCTGCCTCAAGGCTATGCTTTAATTTTTGGCTTGCTGTATCTATAAACAATAATCAAACTGCAAAGCTAGTTGTGTTGTTTTTGTTCACAATTTGTGAAATGATTTCTGTACCCTACAGTGATGCTGATGGCTATTTTGACCTTCAGGAACTCCGGCCTGTGAGGCTAAGAGCTAATGTGTACTTCCATCGATCTGAGTTACAGGCACACAGCAGGTTCCTGTGCCTGTTCTTCACAAGTACAAAAGCTGCTATCGTCAATCAGTGTGTGTTGTGAAAAGGGGGCTTGCTGCTGAGACTCAATAAATAGGGACATTAGGAGGAAATGTTATAATTGCTGCTACCCACATCTTGTTAATGAGTAATGTACAGTTAGACTCCATGCAATTGCAGCTAAACTGTTTATACAATTTATTCTTATGTTGCAACTAACATTTAACATAATGAAGTATCATAATTGCAGCCATTAAAGTCAAGATTAAGATTTGTTTAATTAGAATTAAGAAAATGTAGAATAGACTTTGAAAATGTAGGGTTTACTTGGTAGAATGTGCAGCATGTAGGGAAATTAAGAGAATGAGTATTAAAGAGCTTTGTTTGTAGAAAAACCGTACTGATGGGTCACAGTTCTCCTGTCACTTACCTCACCTTTGGAGCAGCTCTGTTGAAAAATAAGCAACACAACGATGCAGGTGTAAAAATGGAAGTACAGCCTGGCCTTGACTTCTGACTCTGATCTTAAATCCTCTGATCAAATGCGAAATGATATTTATTTAGAAGACAATGTGTATCCCTATTATTAGAAGGCTTCCTATCTCTGTGTTAAATCACATCATCCAAATGCAGACCCTCTGTTTTCTCCCTGATGGGAATCAGAAATAACTTTGCATTAATGGGGAATTAGGAAGGGAATGATTCCTTAGACATGATACAGAATGGTCATGTGTATATTGTGTTTTAGATATAGAGTAAGTAACTGCTCTCAACTCTTTTGAAACACTCTACAAATAGAAAGTCAGATTCAAGCAAGCACTGGCATTTGGGAAAATAATGAGAACTAGATCCATAAAGTAGCAACTGTGCAAGATATTTGAAAACTATAATCATCTTTTGCGAGTGTAACAACATTTATAGATAGCAGAATCTTAAGACTTATAAACAGAATAAAATCCCATGTCTGATTTCCGATGGAGCAGAATAGATGATACACTGGAATAGTCATGTTGTTTTTACCACAGATCAATTAGCTGGGAAGGGCAATTGGGTGGGATGGCTCTCCCAGGGCTCTTATGTCCACAGGAAACACCAATACCACCATCAATAACCCCACTTCCATGTAGAGAAAAGTTTTCCCATATGCAAATACTGTTATGGTTTTTGGTTTGACTAAGAAGTGAATATTAATAGAAGAACCTGTGTTTAAAACAACAACAACAAAAATTTGTTTTACTTTCACATTGGGATTTGGATTTTTTCTTTTCCTTCTAAAGGCAAAGGGGCACGGTGTGACTAGATTTGGCATGGACTGGTTAACATGGTGTTGTAAGGGTTAACTGTTTTGTTTTGAGATGCTGTGAATTTTTTGTGAACAGAGTGCTTTACAGATCATAACTTGCCAATATAGGATACTCAGAAAAAAAATAGGTATTTTTATTCCTTTCATTATTTCTAGGACATTTAAAGAAAATACGTTCAGGTTGCATTTTCAGCTTGCTGCTTAAATGTGTTACTGTAAAGGTTTTGATAATGGCATATTAAGAAACTCACTGATCATAAATGCTGTAGTCAAACATGATAATTTATGCAGAGAATAATTATAGATGACAAACAGAAACAAAGGCCAATTAGGACGATTATTGCTGTAGTGTCAAATCAAATGAAGTTTTTATCATTCTTGCTTTCTCTAAAATAAATTACAACATAAACCTGTTGGTCAGCATTTTGAAAAAAATGAACTGAACAACTCTGAATATTGTTATGATGCTGAAGGTTACTGACAAAGTCAATGCTGGTTATCTGAGTTTTAGAAGCCCATTGATTCCCTTTAGAAGGATCTCTATAAATATGGAATAAAATTGACATTGATTTCCTTTTTTGTGGGGGGAGCCCTTGTACTATAAGATAAGAGGTATATTCAACTGGATTTGATTAAACTTGCAAGACACAGTGGGCTCTGCAGTTCTTATGCGTATGATTTTTGGCTTTCTTTCAAAATACTAAGAGCTCTGTGGCAGCATTGTTAAAGGCTATTTTTTTAAAAGAAGATGAAATATTGCTAGCTGAAACATGGTACTCTTGTTCTTATACATGAGGCATGCACAGGTAACATGGATTCTCCCAGAGTCATCACTTGTTACCTGAATGATTTTGTTTTGAAAGCTAAGGATCATTTATGCTTCCCTGGTCTGAACTTTTGGAGATGTACTGAAATATTTCCATGGTTCTTTAAAGACCCTTTTCACCTCACAATTTATTTTCAATTATCCTTCGTATCTGGAAGGCCCAATTCTGAACTAGCTTGGAAAATCCCCACTCTTCTTCATTGTCTGTTAGTTAAATTGACTTTCCCTTTCTACCCCAAATCATGGCTCAAGGTACCAGAGGTCCTGTTCTCTCCTAACCTCCTCAAAACTGTCATGCCAGGAGGAAGCCTAAAGCTCAGGGTTACCTGGAATGGGACTGGAAAGAACTGTCTGAGTTATCCAATGAAGCCTTGGTAATGGCAGCTCACGAGTAATCCAGAGGAAAATGCCTTCTCTGTGCCTGTAAGTATGGAGCTCTGAGATGCTGTGCCAAACCCCTCTTGAAAACTATAAAGGCTGGTAAGGTGCACTGCAATGTAGGTCTTCTTATCAGTGTCCTAAGTCCCTGCAATAGCAGGAGATTTTCAAAGGTAGATTACCCTGGTGGTTGCAGGCAGGGACAAAAATTACTCCCCCAGTCACTAAAAATTGATCTAAAGGGCTTTCTTGCCTGACTCTAAACTTGGGGAACTAAGTGTTAGTGTGAGAAGAGCATAGCAGGCAGATTTTCAATTGCACTAGGATCACCAGTCCATTATGTCTCCACCCATGAAATCTCTTTTCTTCTTCCTCCTTAAAAATAAAGCTGGGAATGAAATAACATAAGGGAATAAAAACTGCCTTTGCCCTCTCATTTGCTTATAGCTGACAACTGATAATTTTACTCTAGAGTGCTCCAGTTCCCTTATTTGAGGAAAAAAAAAAAAAAAATATATATATATATACACACACACACACACACACACACACTCTGTTCTGGAGCTTCCGGCAGATATTGTAGCAGTGAAGTAGACACACTAAGTGATATTTTTCATAAATCAGAATGTATTCAACATCTTCCTTTCTGCCCTTTGGAGAAGACCCTTTCTTGAGTAGCACAGATTCACTGTGTTTTACTTAGCTGAGGCCTTACTGGGAATTATTTGCTTCCTAGCCCCGCTGGGTGTGTTTTTGTGGGGTTAAAAATATGACAACAGTAAGCCTGATGCAAATTGTATCTCCATTAAGGCTATTGTGCCAGAGTAGGTAGCACAAAGGGTTTCTAGCTGAGTGCTACCCCACTGAGCTGTGTTGTTGCAGCTTTCTTTGTCCGTGGCGCCTGGGATGCCGGTGTCCTCAGCTGACTCCAGCTGAAAGAGGCAAAACAGCTCTTGGCAAATCTTCATGTCCCACTGCAGGGCTGTGCCCGCAGCCAGAAGGGGATGCTCAAAAATGAACTAACCCACCCTGCCCCCTCCTTTGCCAGGCCTCTGTTGGCACCCCATGAAATTAGGGTGTGTGACCCCTGTCACACCCTGTGAAATTATTCCTGTCTTTTGTATCTCATGAAAAAGGCAGCTTTGCTTTTGCTAAACTTGGCCATCTGGTAAAAGAAAATAATAGTGCAAAATATATTTGTCTTCTTGCAGCAGGAAGGGAAAACTAAACTGTTATAGAATGTCTCTTTAGCCAGGAGTTCAATGATAATGACTTTGGAGAAGCAATTTTAGTACTTCCCCATGATTACAGGTTTATAGTTTCATAATTATTTAATGCTCGTTAGATATATCTATTTAAGCACACTTCTTCTGATGCAAGATCTCTTGCTAAGCTAATTTGGAGTGACTGCCTGCCAAATCAATATCAATCTTCTGGCAAATATTATTAAATATTTGTTTGATACCTATTTACAAGTAGGAAAATAATTTTGCTGCCAAGGGATTGTAAATGTGTGAAAAAACACTCTGACAGCTTACTTCACTCACTGTCTGCAAGCCGGCGTCTGCATGCCAAAGTTGGAAGACTAAGATGAAGAACATAATTAAGGAAACATATGAAGGCTAGCACAGGGTTTGAGATTAATTAGCTGCGCGTCAATAATCTCATCAATATCCGATTAACAAATGACACATTGCCCAATGAAACATATTGATTCATTCACACTCCACACTGTTAATAAATTGAAGCTGCTTTGCTAAATGAGAAAGCTGACAAAATAATAGCTTCCTAATACTTCTCCAGTATTGTGATAAAAATGTAAAATTAGCCTGAAGTATACTTAATTTAGCAGCAGCACTGTCACTACACTTATGAAGCTTGTTAGCACAATAGTGGGGAAGTTTTTTTATGGTCTAATTGTTAGAATGGATGCATTAATATGTGGATGTATGAAAAAGTAAAGACAGAAATATTATCTGTTTCTTTGGAATGGAATTCTTGGCTCATGTGTTTTGACAGAGGTGACATAAACCTTCTGCATAGTCTTGGGACTGGAGTTTTAATGGGCATTTTTGTTAAATACTAAGTAAGCCTAGTGTTCAAAAATTTCACTGACATTTTTTCTTTCACTCATTTAAGTAGAAGTGATATCAATTTTTGCCTTGTGAAGACCAGATAAAAGTATTTTTGATGAGGAAAATTCCGAAATCTTGGAGAAAGCAGATGTAAAAGTAAAGGAGCTCTCTTTTCTCTCCTATGCATTGGGACACCCAGTGTCCTCCTACAAAAGAAGCTCTGTGTAAGAATGTGGAAAATGTCTGCAGATAAAATATATTATTTACTTGTCTTATTAAACTGTCAAAAGTATACAAAACTACAGAAAAATTCAGAAACATAAAATATTGATAGTATGTTTTAGCTATGGAACTAATACTTCCTCACTGGTTTCTTAAGGTATTTGAAGGAATACTCTAACAGGACTATTGCAGTAGCAGCTTGTATTGGATGTGTCATGCTTCAGCAAAGTATTTGTTAGAGGAGTGGATGAACTGCTACAGCTGTCAGAGTCTGGACATGGTTTTGTCCTGCACATCAACAGGAAACATCCTTTCTTGTGTTTTGTGGAAGGGGGTATTCTTGCCCATGATCTACTTGGTAAGATCAGTGGGGTTTCGTTCTTTTCTGGTGTGTGTTTAGTGTTTTTTTTTTTTTTTTTTTTTTTTTTTTTTTTTTTTTTTTTTTTGTTTTTTTTTTTTTTTTTTTTTTTTTTTTTTCTTTTTTTTTTTTCTTTAAATGCAGAATTCTTCCTACCAGGTGAGGAAAGCCTACCAGGGGACCTTCTTCCCCTCCCTCATTTGGCCACCCACAATTCCTGTGGCTCCTTTGTTGTGAGCCTACATTGCTGACAAGACAGCATTGTCCCAGCTAATTCCAGTTGTACTGGTGTTTGCAGGATCTCACCAGCACTCCTTGCTGTCATCTGCCAATCCCCCTTCTACTGGCAGTGGGAAGCAGTGGGTACCTGGAAGCAGTGGCTGGTCAGTGTCCAGGGAACCCAAGGTGCCCAGTGGCAGCAGGGCACAGAGCAAAAAATTGCTTTAAACTTACAAGTTATCTGGACCACTTTCTAGGAAATTTGGAAGGTTTGAAATCCAGAGGCTCAACCATTTGCTTTACTTTTAATAATTGCTGTGCTCCTGTTAGGGCTATTTGGAGTCATTATTATGCATTCAAAAAACCTTAACTGTTAGACCTCACAAAAAAATTTATTACTGCGATTACAAATTAGTGATCAAAAGGGCTCATTTCAATACTGCCCTGTTGTTGAGGATTGTTCCCCCACGATGTGTGAAGCATTACTTTCAATGAATTTTCTAATTTCAATGAATTGGTTAATGTTTGGTCCATCTGTAGCTTAGCTGACTGTCATTAACTTTTTAGGTCTCCACGATCTGCTGAATAGCTTGGAATAACTAATGATTTTATTATCAATCCGAATATTTAGAGTTCCCTGTAGTGCCATGTATGGGTCTTGATAAAACCATTATTTACAGGATTAAAATCTCATGGAAAATTCTGTTGCTTCTGACTGCAACGAGATTAACACATCCTTGCAGTCCAGCTTGGGAGAAAAAAGGGCTTTGTGTGAGGTGTAACAATTCATTTGAAGAAACCAGAATTATGTCTAAAATGCCAGCAATCAGAAATGCAGTTTGCCAACTCCTACTCTAGATCAATTCAGGGTAGCCTGCTACTGCAAACTGTTATTATTTGATGTGATTCTGTGTTGTCTTAGGAATAGTCCTAGTAATGAATAATTGTTGAAAATAGAAGTACACGGGTACTCCTGCCAAATCAGTGGCATTGGTCCTAGCATTTATAGTTGTAAGTCATGAAGGATTCCTTTGTAACCAGTTTTGTGAGAGTGTTAGGTGGCACCATGTAGTGGTTTCATGTTTACCTGTTTCTGTTTGCCAAATTTAGTGTAGTGGTTTGAAAGGTTTTATCTGAAATTCATGCATGAATAGAAGTTTACTAACAGGAAAAAAAAAAAGTCTAATTGGGTCTCTGGTTATGTTTACAGCCTGTGGCTGTCACCGGGTAAGAATTTCATTTAATGAAAATTCAGTTTCATATTAGGAGATTTTTGACATCAGTTGGTCCAATACCAGCTGAACTTATATCATGTTTCTCATACACCCACTCTTTTAAAACTTAGCCTGAAAATACCCTTCACAGGTATGCTTGATTTTCTGAAGCACTCACATATTAAAAATTAATGAGCTGAGGTTTGTTTCAACACCTTCAGGCTGAAGGAACATTTGGAGAAGTCTCTGGTGTCATGCAACTCCTTGGCATATGATGTGTTAATCTATGTGACTCTCTTACCTTATCCAAGAGAAGTCAGTGGTGACCATCTGCAGCTTCCACTGAAAGCAATATAAAGTTTCAGATCCCTCTGCTGTGGTCTGAATGCTGTGATCTGTGGATGCTTTGTGTGCTCTGTCTTCATATAAATCACATTAATATCTTTCTCCAGATGAGAGTACCCAGTAATAGTAACTTTTCTGAGGGGCACATGTCCACTGGATATCAGGAATGGACTCTGGAGCAGTTCAGTCAATAGTGCAGCTCCTGACAATAGTGGCAATATTTCAAAAGCAGTTAATAGGGTGAGGATACACGTCTGCCTCCAGGGAATGATCCTCAGAGACCAGCAGGAAGAAAACCTAATTGGAAGTGTCAAAAAAGGAGGGAAAAAAATTAAAAATAAAAAACTATTGGCATTAGACCTACAGCATGCTAAGACCTGAAGGAAAACTAAGTGAAGCTTGTGAACTTTAGCTAGTGACTGGAGCTTTCTGTCATGTACCTGACAGTTTCTCAATGAAGATTTGTCTTTTGCCAAAACGGGGATCTAGTGGATGTTCGCTTGTGCAAGTCCTCTTTCTTTTTTTTTACCTGCTCTAGTTACACTACATTTGAATATCTTTATAGTCTTTCTTAAACACAGCCATGGTTCTAGAAATCATCATAAATTTCATGATTTAGGTAGCCAACTTGGGGAAGTGTGCTCTCTCCTTCTTTGACCTGAACTTGTATAGACCATCCAACTCCTACTCATTTCATCTTCAGTTTGAAAAGGACTAAAGTGAACATTCAAGAAAATCAAATTAAGCCCACAATCAGCCCTGCTCCTTGGTTTCTCATAATGCAAAAGTACTAATAGCGACTGACATCTCCAAAATTTTTCCTTAATATGTTTTTCCAATTTTAGGGACTCCCTATGCAAGTGGTAATATGTGTGTGTCAAAAGGCTTTGCTGTGCTTCTCTTCCAGGAATTATTCTGCCTATTTTCAAGCCTGTGTAAACTTGTGTTACCCACAATATCTCATGACACAACTACTTAACCATGCCACATGCAGGAAGTACTCCTCTTTATTTCAGATCTACTACCTGATTATTTTGTTGGGTGACCAGTAGTCCTTGCATTGCAACAAACAGTGAGCAATGCTGTTTTTTCCAAACCTTCTGCTGTTTACAGATCTGTTAGTTGCCCCCTCAGATCTGTTTTGCAGTCAAAGGGTTCTGGACTAGTTTCGTAGACAAGAAACTATCCAATGTCTTTGATCTTCTTGCTTTCCTTCTTATGTACTTTTCTAGTTTTATTGTAGCTGCATCTGTGCTCATGCTTGGTATTCTAGCTGTGCATGAAAGGTTGATTTGACATTGCTGAATGAGACAGTGGCTGTTGTCTCTGTAGTAACTGGCAATAAGTTATCAGACTACCTAACCACAATCTCTGCTGTACAATCAGTGGCACAGTGTTTCACCTGTGCTGCATCCAGACTTTAGTCCTGTAATTCATCTAGACAAAGAATCATTTGCATTTCTGCTACATTTATAACTGTGGTTTGGTGTTTCCTATCATCTTACCCTTTCACCTGGCTCTGTTGTTTTATCTTGGCATTGGAATGCCCTGGTGTATTCTGTTTCATGCTTTGAAACCTTAGCTCATTAGTTCAGACCATAAGTTTGGCAGTAATTGGTAATATGGACAAAAGACTAATAAAAGAAAGAAGTCCTAAGCTGTTGTTTCTTTGGGAAAAGATTTTTAGAAAAGTGAGATAGCAATTTTTTTTTTTTTTTTTTTTTTTTTTTTTTTTTTTTGGTGTTGTAGAGTACATCAGGATGCTGGATGTGGGACCCTTCTACTTCCTCCTTTGGAATGCCCCTTTCAGGCATTTCCAGAATTCTGGGCACAGACAGTGCCCTGTCTCCTTTGTGTTAATAGCTACAGCTTCATCTGTGCTGTCTGCACAGGTAATGGCTTCCTTTGGGTCTGTTAAAGCCCCAGCTTTTAGGCTTCATGCCTTGGTCTCACTGATCCCAGCTGTCCAGAGCTCATCCTCACAACCTGCCTCTCATCTTAAACACCTTTTAAGTTCTCAAGTCAATGCATAGGAGAAGATCCCTTGTATGCCACATTCCAGCCTGAATGACAGATGGCAGGAGGATGTGTGATGATCCTGTGTCCCAACAGCGTTTTCTCTAGGGACAGGTTTTTTATTATATCTCTAAAACTCCCTGTGCTATACAGCCAGGTGTGGGGATGCCCTTTGCCTTCTGTCAGGGTACTCCCTGAAGGTGGTGGTGTGTTGTGTGTAGTTCAAAGTTAAGGAAAAAGGCTTAATATGCTGTGATGGTGCCAGCAAATCCTGTGCCTTGTTTAGGGGGGTAGAGTTCCTTTTATTTTAATTTTTTGGCAGATGGAGACCTGGCTGAAGTAATCATAGAGTGATAGAATGGTTGGGATTTGAAGGGACCTTAAAGGCCATCTAGTTTCAGCCCTCTGTGATGGACAGGAACACCTTCCACTAGACCAGGTGATTGAAAGCCTCATCCAACCTGGCCTTGAACACCTGCAGGGGTAGGGCATCCACAGCTGCTCTGGGCAACCTGCTCCAGTGTCTCACCACACTCACAGTATACAATTTCTTCCTAATATCTAAATATATCTAAATATAGTTTTTCACAGCATGAAAAGTGCCTTATGTTAAAAGCCATTGTTTTGTTCACAGTTGCTGGGCAGCAAGAGGTGGGGATGAATGAGCCAGTTCTGTGCACAGAGCTCCAGGTGCTGAGGGGCCTTTGCTGCACATCAGGTATTGTGCTTGTCTCTTGTTCTCCATCTTCAATATAGGGCCTGCAAACTTTCCATATGCCCTTGTACTCTGCTTCTTTTATCTCACTTGTAAATGTTTTGGGAAATGAATGCCTCTTCCAGAGTGTTGTGCACAAAAGTTCCTGACATGGGCACTAATCCATGCAGTGTCTGTGGGCAAACTTGTTAGTTACATACACAGTATCACTCAAATTGACCTAAAGCTCATAGGGAAAGCAGCAGAAATTCAGGGTTTCCTTCATGTAAACTCTGGCTTTTGTGTTATACAGCATTTCATTGGTTGGTGGTAACTCACTGAAATGGTAATTCTTAGAATTAGACACTCAAAACAAAAGGCTCTTTTTAAAATAACCAAATCCAGCGATCACAAAGAATGTAGCTTTTGAAAAAAAAGTCTTGTTTCCTTGAATCAAATTTTCCTGCTAGTCCTCAGCCCTTTATTGATGACAGATAAAAAAGGCTGTTGCTTGTGTTAGTTGTAAACTTCCCTTTGTCAGAGCCCTTTCCACCATCTGTCATTGCATAACTGTATGTTCCCAGGTTTGTAGCTCTAATGTGTTTTTGCTGTTTTGTGTACAGTACGTTACAAGTTATAAAAGCTTGAGTAAATAATTCATGTAAAAACCTTTGTAAATATTGTCAAACTGCAAAATAAATGATTTACTAAGAGGTCTCTTGGCTCAGCCTAGCAGCTTTATTACTGTAACTTGTTTTGTAAACAACCTCCTCTCCCCACCCCGTGTTTTTTCCATCAAGTGTCTTTGTGTAAATTCTATTGCTAAGCACTACTTAGATGCATTTCAATCACCATAAATAATGCAATGTCAGGGCTTTAACCACCTGGAGACTCCATTCAGAAGTCAACCAAAGGTGTTTGTGTGAGACTCCTAAGGGTACATATTTTCAATGCTTGTAAAACTGTGTATTTTCACTGTTTTCATAGCTGATTGCATTTGCTGGAGATGGCTCCATCTCAGCTGGAAGGTGGTTTCCTGGTAGATCTCAGGTTTCCAGAGAGCTGGAACCTGTGTTTCACTTTATGTCCTCTGGATAGTCTGCAAACTGTGTTGTGCAAAATAGATCAGGACCTAGGGTTATGAGAGGTAGTCCTGAAAAAATCAGGTTTTTTTCTAGCTTTTTAATAAAGTGTTGTCTGAATGGTCAGAAGGAATGTAATCAGAAACATTTGTTGTAAATGAATATTATGACTTTGCTTTGATGCATTCATGAGCCCCTTGTTAGCCTTCTGAAAACACAACTGAAAATGAAATGTTTCTTCAATAATACTGGAATGGGAAAATGTGTTACATCTGATTCCTTATGGGCAGGCATAATTGTGTGGCTACATGTGCTTGTTCTGAGTTTGTCCTGTGGAATACAAGCACACTTGACAGATGTCAAACCCTTGGTGAACAACTTCAGGGATCATGGTACTGGGAGCTGTGGACAATCCATGTCATCATATTGACTCAGAATTTGAGCTTAGGCTTAAGCGACTACATGTCTGAATATCTGTATTGGCTACATGCTATTTTTCCTGCTGACTCCTGGATGGAGCGTGCAGTCATATTTTCCCAACAGGAAGAGACAGGCATTGCTGGAGGAAGCACATCACAGGGGACTTGTGCCACTGCAGGTAGGACAAAGGCTGTCTGTGGATGCCCTGGCTTCACAGAGTCAAACTGAGGAGCGCACAGCTGTTGGATGAGATGGACATGGCCAACTCATCTTCTGCTCAGGGGAGACATGAGATGGAATTCTCCTGCCCAAGCATGTGGTGCAACAGTGGCAGAGTAAGGTTTGCAAGCATAAGGGTGATGGGCCGCTGTTGGATGTGGGAACAGTTTTAAAGTGATCCCAGGAACTGGTGGAATCTCCAGGGAAACAGAGCAAAGAGATTTTGATGGCTGCCTTGGTGAGTCTCTACCCTTGTCACCTTGTCATGCCAACTCATCACCAGTCACCCCACTTCACTTGGCTCTCAAGTTCCACGAACATGGACTGTTCACTAAAAAGCCTGGAGATCACCTGTTTGTGTCTCTTTGTCTTGGTCTCTTTTTCTGTGCAGTAGTGCAATCCAGCATTAAAACCCCCCAATAATTGTTCAAACAGATAAACTCAACAACATATGTCTTCAAACTCTCCTTTTATGGAAATGATGTTTTCAGAGTTAACTACTTTGCAGTGACTTTGTGCCAGACTGATCTGAGCAGCTTTTGATGGTCACTTACAAGCCTTTCTGACTCTGAGAATGGTGGAAATCGTTCATTAGCTGCATATTATTATGGTTGATATCAAAGCTGTCCAGAAATGATGAAGGACTGCTTTGTGATTGTAGAGATGGAATTTTTAACCTTTTAGGTTTTAGGATGGGTAAGGAGTTGCTCATCTTCTAATGACTTATCTGGGTTCAGGCTCCAAGAAAGAGGATAGCTAAGCTTTCACTAGCTTGAGAACTAAGGTTGGACTTCAGGAAAGAAATCTCTTGGAGAACTTGGCAATAGATTTTGTATATTTCTGTATGTCTGATGTAATGAGGAAACAACCTCTTCCCTCTGTTTTTTTAACCCTTAATCAAAGACAACTGTAGTGTCCCAGTGATGAATGTGATGAAGTGCATGAGAAAGAAGCAGCTGATAAGGGCAACCTTCGATGATGCTGAGCTGATGAAAGAAGAAATAATGGTGTACCCTCCACAAGTTATTGCTGGTAGTTTTCATAAAAGTTAAGTGAATGAAGTCTGAGGTTCAATTAAACAACGTCTTGTCTGTCTTGTGTGCCCAGGACAATACATTGCTGTGAATAGACCACCCCAGGGCTGGTCATGTGTTTTGGTAAAAATCATAGCTTTGTCAAACAAAGCAAAAGGCATAATTATAGCCTTTTTATATTAAAAACCCACCCTATTTTAATTATTATTGCGTATTTCCAATTAGAAGTGTGTTAAACAGTTGCCATTAGAAACTTTAAAAGCAGGAAGACAGCAAAAGGCCAGAGACAAGATGAGAGACAAAAAAATCCTAAAAGTCACCCAGTCAGATATGGCCACAAAGATGCAAGTAGTTGTGGAATGAAATGCATGATGCTTAACCATGTGCATTATTGGTGTTATGAGATCTAAATTCCTTGGATGTCTGACGTCTAGGTAGCATAGTGTTTTAATACCTGTGAAATGCAAAATGGATACAGATTGAGAAGGGCGTCACTTTGAAAGACCATTTTTGTAGCCTCAATAAGCCCAAATATAAAACCCCTTGAGAATTCTTTTTACAGTGTACATGCGCAGGTGTCAGTTGTTGTTTTCACATGCAAAAGGATTATAATAAAAGGTTTTGTTTGGGATGTTCTGTTTCAAACTTCTGCTTACTTTTCATTGGTTATTTAGTTACTTTAAAGCCTGGTCCTCTTCTGGTGGTACTTTTCCTGTTAAACTTTTATGTGAGTTACAGGTTAGCCCTTGGAGACTGCTCTCTGTTCTACAGTGCTCTGCGATACTTTCAGTGGAACCTGCTCTTACTGTGTGCTGTCACCTTGACACTGCTGCACCCTGTGGTCACCTTCTGCTGCTAAACACCTCTGGAGACTGGAGAAGGAAAGTTTTAAATTATGTCTTGGTTTCCTGGGTCTTCCCAGTACTCCCTTGGCTGATGGACTTGCTGAAATGACCTTTGCTTTTCTCTGTTGCATTCATTGCTGGGGCTCTTTGTAAGTCCCTAATGGAAAGGGACTTGCAGGCACCTGTGCAACTCTGATGACATTGGAAGGAAATACAACCCTTCTTATTCCAATGACCTAGACACTCTGAGACTTGAGTGGGATGTTTTTTATATCTCCTTGCTGTGAAATAGAAGCTAGTTCTCTAAGAACTAGGAGAAACAGATATTTCTGTGTTTCTGTTTCTGTTGTGGTTGTTTAAAGACAAATCTATTGGCTGCTGCAACACATCTATAACTGGTGCACCCATGAGGAGTAAAATACAGAAAAAACTCCATTACTTTGGATGAAAAGATGATTTCTGTGCCTACTAATCCTGCAGACTGAGGCATTGCATCATTTGGGTGCAATTCTTACTTCTTAGGTGATATATATGCAACTACGTCTTGTAATACTGTCTTGTTTTGGCCTTTCCTTGTATTTCTTCTCAAACTGTATTGTTTTTATATTATTGTAGCATCAAAGTCTTAGGTAGGGTCCAGCAACCAAGCATGAGAAGAACAGTATGCAGAGCAACAAGTACTCTCTAATTCCAGGCATATACAATCCCAGTGCTAGAAAAGAGGTGATAGATAAGAACAAGAAAACACAGGGAAAAAAAATCTAAACAGTAGGTATGGTACATCAGTAACCCACTCTAGGGACTAGATCTTTAGCATGCATTACAACAATTCCAGTTTTAGTCATATACTATAGTATTTATTACTTTTAAAAACTGTTATTATTATTGATTTTCTGGATTGTACCTAATCTGCTAGGCCATTGCCCTCTTTATCTTTAAGAGGATGGACTATCTCTTTTTATGTCCGATCAGTGGAAAAGGACATGAAAACTTAGGAAAATATGGGACAAATCTATGTATTTAATTTTCCAAATATTTATCTGGATTGAATAGGACCCTTAAGTTTTGAGTGGGTAACTTTATCAGAGAAGGACTGTAAGTTAGCTGATTGCAGCAGAGTATCTTGCACAGGTAAAGTCCTCAGGGCAAGGCCTGTTTCCACAAACACCTTTGTCTCCTCCCCTGCATTGGGGAGGAGGGTTGCAGTGACACAGAGCAGTGACAGACACCTTCAGCTGTAAACTGACAAAAAGTCAGTTAAATATAAAGACAATCTAGAGCATCTACAGGGTGTGCAGTATCATCTGGTGCTGGCAGTGGACTGTGGCAGAAAGCCAAAGCTGTTTCCCTGGCACATATTCCCCTATCTGGGCAGTCAGAAGGGAAGAGCTAGTGGGAATTAAACATCCTTTGCTGTGCCTATACGGTGCTACAGGACAGCAGGGACAATGGGGATTGTGTTTCAACAACTAGGTTGTGCAGAACACCCTTGTGACACATAAAGTGTCACAAGGGTGTTCTGCAACCCCAGTGACTCATGGTGTCTCTCCTAAGGAGAGAAAGTCACTGGAGCCACCTTCTGTGGCTGCCTGAAAGGCACACCTTTGCAGGTCCCACCTGGTGCTTCTCACTTAGCACTCGATAAAAATCTCCCCTCTTGCTTCTCTCTCCACTAACCATGTGCCAAGAAACATCCTTTTGTCACTGCTGGTTCCTGTGCCAACAGGAATGGACATTGCAGGAGGTTTTCGTCATGCTGCTTATCAGCTACTTCTACCTCATGATGCAAGTATCTTCTCACAGTCAAACCCTCTGGCAGAAATTACCTTTAATTAGTTCATTCTGTGTAGGTTATCCAGATATGCTCTTTGATAGCAGTGCTATCACATTTATTTCCCAAGTAGCAGTAATTATTATTGAAGAGGAAAAAAAAATATATATTAGACCCTCTATTTAAATCCAGTTTCCCATTCTTTTAGGCAGAGAATGGTGGCTGAACACTGTTTTCTTTACCAGGTTGTTTGTCTGAGTTCTGGAGAGGCGCATCGTGTCCCATGGAGGAGCTGGAGAGGTTTCTCTTGCTGACGGATTTGCTCTGGCACCTGATGTGCGTGCCAGCAGCCATCTCATCAGGGGGACGTGGACGTCACTGTCACCATAGAGACAGCAAGGAGGGTTCGGTTTCAAAAGGTGAAGAGAAGCTGGGAAGTAGGAAGGTAAGCTGGGTCTGTGTCTCAACTCATGAAGGATTTTAAAGTGATGTTGTATTAAAAGGATGCCACAGTAGAGGAGCACTCTACTGAATATTTATACACATGTGTGGAAATGTGCATCTAAGTTTTGCTTCCTATGCATATATTTACATGTGCTCTTTTGAATAGCCTTGGGTGCAAAAGAACTCAACATGGGTTTTCAAAAGCCTGCTAGTGTTCAGTTTGTGCTCCTCCAATTAATTCTTCTTTTGCAGGTGATGTTAAAAAAAAAATACTTGAATTATGTTTAAGTTTTATTTTAGGAAGTCATAAAATACCCACTGCCTCAAGATTTTCTGTTTTGCACAGGAACTGAGTGAACTGTGTTGTGTTCTAATTTAAAGTTGTTCACTTCTTCTTGTGGCCTTCAGTTGTGCCCTAGAAATGGTACGGATGTAAAGCTGGTGAGGTAGGGATCGACCATGAGTCATTGTTTAACCACATGGGATTTTTAAAGCCTGATTCTAAACTGGCCTGGGACAGTTCCTGCAGAACTCTCTGCCCACTCTTGTATCAGCAGATAAAATCACCCCTCCTGAGGGCTTACCCCATCCCTTGAAGATATAACCTCAGTAACGCATGGACCTGTTTAAAGCTTCAGTTTGCATGCTTACAATCCCCAGCAGGGTGCTGACCCCAAAAGGATGTTTCTTGTACCTTGGGAGCAAAAGGTAATTCACAGGTATGGCTCTGAGGAGAGTAGTGGCAAGGAGAAGTGCACCCAGCAGAGCGATAGATGAACCCTTGAGTAATGCCATATAAGCACTACTACAAAAAGGGTGCTAGAAGCCTTACAGGGACTGATAAAAGACCTTGTCTGCAATGCCATGCAGTTCTGGATGCCACTGGAGAGGATGGAGCTGGGTGCATGTTTCTGATCATGGGCCAGAGATGCTCAACAGAGCCCTTGAGCTCCTCTTGTCTTTGCCCAGCCTGCCACAGCTCCAACAGGAAATAGCCAGAGCACAGCAGCTTTTTTAACCATGACACACTTGTCTTGACAGCTGGAGGAAGGCTGGCGTGGGAGCCAAATCTCCTGGCTTTGTGTCAGCTCTGGGGTATCTTTCCTGTTTCGGGAATTCCCCGCTGGGGAGGTACCACTGCTGTTTGGAGCAGAATTCAGATCTCAGCCCCTGGGGCTGTCCACTCTGGGAGACGTTTTTGGCAAGGATAAGTAATTTTTGCTATTTCTGAGTCTCTTTGACTTTATAAATAGCTAAGTGACAAGTAAAATTTCGGTATTCACCCTATGGCTGAATTTTCTGCAGGGTTGTTTGCATGTGTGCGTAATACCATTTATATTTATTATTCCTGCTGCTGTCGTCACTCACACGTTCTCTGCAAGCAGAACAAAAGGCTCCCTTTGCAGTCAGCTCATGGTCCAACTGCTGTGCAAAGACAGTGGAGGGCACAGAGAGTGCCTGGGGGGCACAAGGAATCCTTGAGATAACATTGCCTGGGCTTCTGTTGTCAGACCTCTACAAACCATGGTAATGCATGTAGGCTTCATGCTAATGAGAGGCAGCCAGGGTGTATGTGAAGAACTGAACTGATTATTTACATGCAGCTGGGGTTTGCATTTTTGGGGATACCGTTGTCGGGACATGTAGGGAGCTGGCTGACTTCCGTAACAAACTGCATTTTTAACTGATTTTATCTGATGGCTGCTGCAGGATCTTGTCTACCCAGATTTTAGTCATTCACCCTGACTTCTGTTTTAGGAACCTTCTGACCAAATTGATCCTTGGTATCGATATGAAAATCTGTGCTGGTGAACTTTTGGGTTTGACTCACTTTCTGAGATCAGCCTATGTCTCAGTTATGGTTCACTCTCATTATTAATCATTTGATCATGCTTTTTTGGAAGAACAGAAACTGTGATTATGTTAGATTCAAGTTCATCCAGTTCACTTCCCAGTCTCCCATGATGGTGGTCTCCAGCTGTTTCAGAGAAAAGAAAAAGAAATCCTGCATTAGGCAGGAAGGAGGTAAGCTCTCTCTAAGCTGTAATAGAAGCTTTACTTTCTTTAATAGACAAATCATCCTCTGAGAACTTGATTACCAATTAAGATTACTACAAAGCCAGATGTTAAGAGAGGACTTAGATACAGCATTATCTAGCAGATCTGATCTTAAAGGTTTTACTGGTGCAAAGCCACTTCTGAGTGACAGAAAAAGCAGGAGGACTGGACATAGAGATGGACTTGACCTCCAACCTAGAGCCCTGAACCTGGCACATTTAATCAGTTACTCCTCAACTAGAGGGGCCAGTTAGCCACTCCTCTGGTTGCTCATCCCCTGCAATCTGTTCTTGCCACAGCATGTGTATGTTTTATTTGCTGGGGGAGAATTGGGAACGATACCTATTCTAACAAGCACCACCTTTTCCCCCCTCTCTTGTTTGTGATGTGGGTAATATAATTCCTTTGCTATATATAATACCTCTCCTATAATGCTTCTCACTTTGCAGCATATATGAAGTGGTCAAGACCTGCATCTGGAAATTATGCAGTAACAATATATTTTTTCTTCCTGCCTACACCAGGAATATTTATATATTCCAGATTTATGCCATGGTCTTACAAGGTGGTACCAGAAATAAAGCCACATCAGCTATCTTGCTTGTGATGTAATTATATGATATTTCCATGTCTTCATAAGATTTTTCTGAGGTTTTCTTTGGCTCAGGTTGTTAAGATTGGCTGTAGTTGTGTTTTTGCTTTGAGAATAAGGGAGTACCTCTCTGCCATCATGCCATTGGGTTTGTTGGCGTGTAGCTAATTTACCAATTTGTGTTGAAAAGGTAGGAAAAAAAAAAAGTGAAACTGATGCTGGGCATGATTTCAGAATATAGAGATGTTTACTCACTCTCAGCATCTGTGGTGATCACAGTGATCATTGCCCAAAATTAGATATTGCTTTTTCTCTACACACTTCCATACTGGGTTAAATGCTTGGATTTTTCAATTGCCTCTGTGTTCAATCCTTCAGGTGTCACTTAAGATACAAGCCTGTTTATTTTCACCTATGCTCATCTTGTAGGAGGATGAAAGAAGGAAAATAACTGTTCTGAATGCTCAGTGTTATTGTAGGGGTAAACAATCCCTTCCCATGAAGCACTTTGGGTATGGTTTCCAAGTGTGTCTAAATCCTGCTGTGCTGTTGGCCTTTCTCTCAGATTGGGCATCAGCCAGCAAGGAAAAATTTTCAGACAATCCAGCCAGGATTTTTCCATGTGATAAAGGGAATGATGAGGAACTTAAAGCTCTGAACAGATGACTCAGCACCTCTGGTGCTGAATTAGACCTATCACTGCGCCTATTGCAGAGGCACTCAGTCCACACCCAATTTCGTCCTCTGCCCACACACAAATGTGTCATCTATCTGTGCATGACTGAAGTGCTCATATCAGATATGTTTACCTGGAAAAATTGTGAGAATTGTCCTAAAAGGTTATTATACGCTTCCAATTTCTTTCCTTTCTGATAATTCTGCCCCCTCTTTGGATCTGTTGCCCCCTTTAGGGGGTCCACTTGTGCAAGTAGGTCTGTATGGGAAAACAGTGTTTGCAGGGCCATTTGTGAGTCACACCAGTCTAAGAAAACATAGTGGGAGGGACCCAGTGAGATAAAACAATGTGTGGAATAGAAACTTATCACTTAGATTATTTAGGGTATAAATATTGTCTCTTAATGCCAAGTATTCCATGCAAAGATTAGTTTGGATTAGTGGAATTGATAAAGGCATATTCTCTGTTTTCATGAATGGCAGAGGATTAAAAAGTGGCTGTATCTGGCATCCATATGCAAGTCATGCGAGATTCAGTTCAATTCTATGAAATTTAGTGCTATGAAATTCATTCACCTTCACCACACTGTGTAAGATAGGCTGTGATATCATTCACCTATTAGGAAAAAGTGACGTTCTAGGCTAAAGAAATGTGAACAGGTGTATATTAAGGTTTTATATTAAAATCACAAGTGTATAAGAGATGCAGCCCTCCACAGCCTTGATCAGAACTTTAGTGTATGCTTGTGTGTATCTCTGAGATTAGGAATGCTAAGAAAGGTTCTCTGCCTTTTGTGAAAGATGGCCTCAAGCCATCTTTCAGAGCACAGGGCATCCTTAGGCAGAGTATAATGAGGGTTTGTCTCAAAGAAAAGGTGGAAGCTGAGGCCTGGTTCATGAGAAGGTGGTTTCCAAGCCACCCTCACTAGATGAGGAAGAGGAGATATGATCTTCCATCTGGGATGAGTTTTTCCAGGTGCTGCTGACAGAACAATTGCTTTCTAATGTTAAACAGCCTAGAGCTGGAGGAAAGGGAGATTTCTTCTGAGGAACTAGGAAAAGGATGGAATAGAAAGAGAGGGAAAATCAGTTCCCTTATCTCTGTTACCCCTCAGAGGACTACAGAATCAACGCCTTCTGAGCAAGGGATACCCAGAGGCTTTGTAGAAGACCAGAGTTTAGAGCATTTATCATTAATTTTCTCTTGGTTAATTTTCCTTTTTCTGCCTGTCCCAAGATTTCCCAAAGTAAACTGAAACCAGAAGATTTCAGATTTCTACTTCTGAATCCAGTCATGGCTGAGTCACATCCTGCCTTACCTGACATTGCACAAATGACCCAGAGAACACGGCATGATGTGGCTCCTCTGTGGTAACTTAAATGAGAAGGATGGTTGTTGGCATGCATTTCTCAACATGCGGTACAGCAAAATAATTTTTTGCAGAACTGTCAGCAAAGGCCGTTGAAGAACAAAGAAGGTACAAGCATTAATCTGGGATAATGATGGATAAGAGGTGGCAGGAGGATCTGAGAAGATGTGACTCCCTGAACATGTGACAATTTTACTGGAAAGCCAGGAGCACAGATTTGACTAGTTCCCAAACAAGTCTAAATTTTTTGGCTAGTATTTAAGAAGCAACTTACAGTATTAATGGCAGCAATACAAAGGAAAGAGAAAGATCTTTATCAGTTGTTTTCACTTTGGCTTTAGTTAACTTTTAGACATAAAAATATTTAAATATAACTGTGTAAGCATACACCACAATGTGTTGTTATTCTCTGAGTTGGAATATGGTTGCATAGGAACGGAAAAAAATAGGAGCAAAGCATTTAATTCCACAACATCTGCAAGTGACAAGAGGTGTTAGGGGTTGGTGTTGGGGGCATCTTTCTTGGCAATTGGACAGTGGGATTGAGGATAGCCTCAGCAAATTTGCCAGTGACACCAAACTGTGTGGTGCAGGTGACACACTGGAAGGAGGGGATGCCATCCAAAGAGCCCTTGACTTGAGAAGCCAGAGAGACAGCACTTTGCAAACCCTGTGAAGCTCAAAGCTGACTACAAGGTCCTGCACTTGGGTGGGTACAATCCCTAGCACAAATGGGCTTGGGTGGAGAATGGATTGAGAGCAGCCCTGATAAGGACTTGGGGGTGTTGTTGGCAAGAAGCTTAGCATGACCTGACAGTATGTTTTTGGAGTCCAGAAGACCAACGGTGTCCTGGGCTTCATCAAAAGAAGTGTGATGAGGTCAAGGGAGGTGATTCTTCCCCTCTACTCTGCTCTCTTGACGCCCAACCTGGTTACTGTGTCCAGTTCTGGACCCCCCAATATAAGAAGGGAAGTGTTGGAACAAGTCCAGATAAGGACCACAAAGATGATCAGGGAGCTGGAGAACCTCTGCTATGATCTCTGGCTGAGACAGTTGAAATTGTTCAACTTGGAAAAAGAGAAGGCTCTAGGTAAAACTTACAGCAGCTTTCCAGTTTCTGAATCAGGCCCACAAGAGCTGGAAGGTATTTTTCACAAAGGGTTAGAGTGATAGGACAAGAGGTGATGGCTTTAAACTGAAAGAGGGTGGGTTTAGGTTAGATATTGGAAAGAAATTCTTTACTGACATTGAGGTGAGGCACAGGAACAGGCTGCCCAGAGAAGATGTGGATGCCCCATCTTGGAGAAGTGTTCAAGGCCAGGTTGGATGGGGCTTTGAGCAATCTGGTCTAGTGAAAGGTGTCCCTGCCCATGATAGGGGGGTTGGGACTGGATGGTCTTTAAGGTCCCTTCTGACCCAAACCAGTCTATGGTACTTTGAAATGCATACAGAGGTTGAACTCAACTTAGTGTTGTGGTTTTGAATGTGGGACTATCACTACCAGAGGCCTCCAATGTTCAGGATCTGAAGCACACTCACTTCTTGAGTATAACAATTGCTGGGAGGAACTGCATTAAAAAAACAAGAAAAGAAGTTTTCCATGTAAGTCAGATCCTTATCCTCTATGAGTATAGGATAATGTAGCTCTACTAAAAAATTGTGGGTAACAGCCGACAGAGGCTGAAGCCCTGGCACAAAATTCCTGTTAACATCCATTTTTTTTTCCTTTTATCACCTAAAACTGTTTCATGTAAGAGCAGGCAAATTTACTGCTGATACGAAGCCCTATCTGATTTGGTTTCATATGGCCTCCTTCTTCCATATCCACGATCATGCAACGTTTCACACCCACA
This sequence comes from Cettia cetti, assembly GCA_013401135.1. Lineage (NCBI taxonomy): Eukaryota > Metazoa > Chordata > Aves > Passeriformes > Sylviidae > Cettia > Cettia cetti. Next base: position 89,067 of record VZUI01058541.1, read on the forward strand.
CACAGTCTCTCAATTTCCTTCACTGCCCCTTTCAAGTATCCTTATGTTATATGAAGCAGCTGCTTGTGTTTACTGACTTTCTGCACCTGTGGTGCTTTTGGTCTAGGACACTGAAGTAGAATTTCTTCACTTGGCCATGTTGAGATGCAAACTGTGCCCCTGGGCACGGTGCTGGAAAGTGTTCAGTATATTCAGTAGCACCATTTGCAGATGGTGTGAAAGAAGCTGCTCTCAAGGCATCTTGTCAGCATCAAGGATGAACATTCATGGTTCAACCTGAAGCAAATTCTTTGACACCCTGTTATGAAACCAGCTTGTTCCTGTTGCCTGTGTGCCAAAGGAAGCTGTTTCCTAGTAGATGAATGGGGTATGAAGTGTAAACTTCACATCGAGACTCATGTAATTGCCTTGCATGTTTCAGGAGAAGGGAGATTGTGTGTTCCCGGTCAGCTTGCATCCAGATGGCAGCTTATAGGTTGAGATTTTTTTTGAAGGATGCCAGACAGGCTTGTTCTTCTTTGCAGCTGAAACAAGGGTTTTACCTTGCTGAAACTCATTAGGTTACTTTACTTCTCACCCCAAATTTAATTTCTGAAAAATGCATTTTCCCCATCACAGGGAACCAATGATCCCAGTAGCTGTGTTCAGGTGCAGCCATAGCTGAGTGTGTGGAAAAACTCAGATCCTGTGCCAAACCAGTTGTGCTGGGGCAGAACTTTCCTTTTCTTTCCTGCAACTTTTCCTGCACTGTCAAAGTAAGTTCCCCTCCAGGGAATGGCTTTGCTTCCAGGGTGAATTCCCAGTGGCTCTTTCAAAATCTGACTTCTTATTCAGGTGTGACAGACTCTGGGGGTTTGAAACAGGTAGCCCAGTCTGGACAGTTTTCCCAACGTATGTGTCCATGCCATCCATCAATCTTATCAGTTAAGCTTCAAGGTATGTCCAAGATTACACAGTGAACCTGAATCAAAGCCAAAAACTGAATCTAAGTTTTTTGGTTCAAGTAGAATATCTTAGTTCCTGAAATTTGCCTCCTTCCTGTGATTTTTTTTTCTTGGGGTGGGAGGGCAGGAAAGCCAGTAAGTGCTTTTAGCACATTAGATATCTGCATATGCTTTGTTGTGGGATCTATGGGATAGTGAACTCAGATCCATCTTTTTGTAAAGGTGAACCCATCTTTGAACTCATTATTAAAGACTACAGAAGTGGTTATAACTCTTGTAAGAGGACAAAAATCTCTTTTGAAAAATATCATGTCTATTCTTTTTGCTGATGGGATGACCAGGAAGACTCCTGGTTCTGATCTGTCCTGTTGCTTTTCTGGATTATTGTTATTGTAAATGTTTGATGGAAAAAAGGAGTCAATACAGTGAAGCATTGTTATTTGCTTCATAAAACCATTACCTTAAATACTTTACTTGCATGTAAAAGGAAATATTTTCCTTCCATGCAAAAGTATTGACTTCAGAATCTCTAGCCAGAGATAAGCCTAGAACAGAAATAAGTCCATTTTATTGGCGTGAAACAGTGTTTTTAGGGTAGAACAAAGTGCTAAGAAGCTTATAGTATGCTACTGAGTGCCAGTGCTAATATGATATTTATTGTTCTATCAGATAAGTTGTCATGGTTTAATACAAGGGAAAGAAAGAAGCCCTCAAGGTTAGAGGTAAGCTATAATGTCCAGTTTTCCTTATGCGCTGGTTTTCGTTTTAGGGAAGTTAATTTTCTTCACAGTGGCTGGTATGGGGCTGTTTTGGATTTGTGCTGAACACAGAGCTGGTAAAATAGAGATGTTTTTCTTATTGCTGAGCAGAGCTTGCACAGAGCCAAGGCCTTTTCTGCATTTTGTACTGCTACACTATTGAGGAGACTGGGGATGAATGGGAAGATGGGAGGAGACACAGCCAGGACAGCTGACCCCAAGGGACCAAAGGGATGTTCCAGACCATATGGCATCATGCTCAGCATGTAAAGTTGGGGAGAAGGAGGAAGGAGGGGATGTTTGGAGTGATGGCATTTGTCTTCCCAAGTAGCCATTACATGTGATGGGGCCCTGCTCTCCTGGAGATGGCTGAACACCTGGGAAGGAGTGAATTAATTCCTGGTTTTACTTTGCTGGTGTGAGCTACCTTTTCTTTCTCTATTAAGTTGTCTTTATGTCAACCCATGGGTTTTCTACCTTTTATCCTTTCAATTCTCTCCCTGATCCTACTGGTGGCAGAGTGAGTGAGCGGCTGTGCGGGACTTGGTTGCTGGCTGGAATTAAACTACAACACCTCATTATTCATATAAAGTGACACTGAGAATCCATTCATCTGATGCAGTTAAGTGGCTGAAGGAATTGCATGTGGCCAGGCAGTTAGAGGATGGTCTCCATGTTAAATTCAGGCTATAGTCCTGCAGTCATGCTATTGCAGAGGACCTTTGGGATCTCAGAGAGTCCTGCTGGATTTTGCTTGAGGAGTGACTTGCCTACACACAGCTCACTGCGGCATAAACTCCTGTGATCATCTTTCTTTTGTTTTCTTTGGTCTTTATGAACTGAAACACCCAATAACCAGTTGCAGGGATGCATGTGAGGGATCCAGCAGCTTCACTCATTCAACAGATGAAGATCTTTCTTAGTCCAGTTGTCTTCTTCTCTGGAAACATCTACAAAATCTCTTGAAAAACAAGATTTTACATTTGTAATTCAGATATTAAAAAGGTGGGGGGAAGAAGAGGAGAAATAGGAAACAAAGGAAAAAATAAAAGGAATTTTTTTTAAGCATTCTTTATGAATCTTAAGGAAAAACAGCTGCTTTTTCACCTTAAAGATTACCTTCATCAAAGTGAAAGAAGTACCTCTCCAAAGGCTTAAACTTTACCTATGGGAATATTGATAACTTCAAACTGAAATGTCATCCATTTATGATTCATGAGTCAAAAATGGAGGAGAATTAATCCACCCATTCTGAGACAAAGAGCCACATACTCTTGCCACAGTTGCAATACAATTTCCTCTTGCAACATGAAAGTTCTTAATTAGGAAGACCACATCAGTGAGCCAGGGCGTGACAGGGGCATTTTGAACACTATATTCTGCATTTTACTACTACTGCCTTTCTATACTTTCTGTTGAGGACAGAGGAAAAACATGGGTTGGTTCAGATGAAACAAAATGGAAGATCTGCTGAAAGTTTCTTCCAAGTCCTGGTGTGAGGAGGCAAGTTGGCGTTGTGCAGAATCACCTGCTTACTTGTAGATGAGGGCTGTGTTAGCCCTTTCAATAATCTCTTGAAGTCCGAGGGAGAGATTGCATCTACAAGAGTTTAACATGGCCTTATGCAAATTCTCATTTAGTTTTGCTGTAACTGTTTAGGAGGTGAATTGATTTAAAGGGAAGGAAGTAAATGAGCGAATGTTAGTTTTAATGTGTTCAGCTATCATGGGAAAAACTCACAAGAAAATATCATCTGGAATAAACATGCTATATAAATAATTGTCAACTGCTGTCCCACCTGTGATGTATTTCTGTGAGCATTAGTACTTCACAAAGGTTACTTCTGCTGTTTCTACCAGCTTCTGAGGATTTCCTGAGGTTTCTGGTTGTCCCTACATTTTGGATGGGACTTGTGTAGTATATTGACAGCATGCTCTCAAGTTTTCCAGACCCAGTGGTAGTCTCCTCACTGATTCCAGTGGGCTCTGTGCATTATTTGACTTCTGCACAGCAGCAGGTAGGCTGCAATGGGGCAGTCTGCAGTGAAAAAATCAGTCTGGTCTCAAAAGTTGCTACTCATTAATAGCTGGAAATTACTGCTGCTCCAGTGAGCAATCTGTGGCCCTTGTTTTGGGTAGACAGTAAACCAGGCCAGCATAGGTTTCACTTGAAGAAAAAGCAGTAGCAAATGAGAACTGGTAAGGATTTTTAATCTGTCAATTTTAGGTTTTTTGGATTCTGTTAAGTAGTTAACCCCTGGTCGATAAATGAATAGGAAAGAAGTAGAGTGAAAAGAAACTGTATACAGTCTGTATACAGTATCATATAGCAGCACCCTTTTAAACTCTGTATTGTCGACTGTTAAAATTTGCATGAGAAAACTCTTAGTTTATTAAGGTATGAAAAAACACATGTTGAAATTTTGGGTGAAAAAGAGCTTAGTATTTGGACTATCTTATGTCCACTTCAGTGGTTTTAATTTTTAGAGTGTGGCTGGTCAGGATAAGTATCTGAAACTGTTTTCATCTTCACCAAATGAGGAATAGTTCTCTCAAATCAGTGAAATTATACCAACCTGAAATCACTGAAAAGATGCTAGAGTGAGTTCCTTTAGTCCTTTATTTGGTATTTGGGGGAGGGAGGGAGAAGGAAGGATGAGGGGTCAGAAAAAAATGGAGTGTAATCATGTATTTTCAGTTCCGTAGAAATTTTCACGCATTCACTTACTACAAATGTTCTCAGTTAGGAATGAACTTATACATTAGTCTACTGCATTCCATAAAGTAATTCATGCAAAGAGAAAGTGTATCCATAAACGTTTCTCAGGACTGAAACCTATAAATTACAGACTTCCTCCTCATTTAATGTCTTCCACTCAATATGTAAGATGCTCTGAAATTCTACTAATTGTCCAAACCAAATCCTAACTAGGCAATCAATGAGCCTGTAGACTGTAATGTCTTACATGAGTAAATGACATGCTTTTTAGCATTGCTCTTCAAACCCTTTTCTCAGGTGGTAAAAAATGCAGTATTAAAGTCTATTTTCAGATTGGGTGTGACCCAAGACAGCAAAAGCTCCAAACCTCATTTATTCTCCCAACATAGCAAGTGATGCTAAGAAAACAGCTGCTTCTGGCTCAACTTACCCTCTTTTCAAGCGAAACTATCTCTTCCAAGACAGGCTATCAAAATGTAAGCATGCCACTAAAACCTCAGAAAAACATCACTGCCCTGTAAGCCTTTTGATGATCCTGTGTGGAAAGGCAAATTCATTGCCTTTTTACTTCCAGACTGCACCAATGCTAAACAGGAGATGTAGTTGTGGGGCATCAAGTTGTACCCAAATGGGTGAGAAGGAGGTAGGGCCGCCCTGCTCTTCTCCAGGGCAGTAGGCAGGTGAGAAGACACACACCCACCACTTGTGGGCATCCTGTCTGGATTTGTGCTGGATTGCTGCACATGGTAATGTGTTATTGCTGGATGTTACCTCATTAAAGTTTTTTTTGGTTTTGCTTTTGGTGTTTGTTGTTTGTTTATTCGTTTTGGTTTTTTTCCTTTTGTTTTAATTAGCTGTAACTATTGCAATATGCTATTAGTAGTAGATTCTATTCTAGGTCTCATAATATCAATCAGTGTAGTTTTTCACTTTGTTCTGCTGGTGGAGGAACATAAATATTTTCAGAATCTTTTTTTGGGGGGCTGGTAGTAAACTTTAATGTGGTTATAGGGGTCTAGTTTCAATTGCATGTTTTCTCTGATGGGAAAGCTCACTTAAGGATGATCTTTTTTCCTTGATGGAGTTTGTTGTGCCCTGGCTGTAGTGGCACAACCATGTGCAGGACCACTGAAATGGTTCAAGGTAAATAGAAAAAAAGAGGTGTTTTGGAGACAGGTGTTTTTAACCTGGCTTAAGATCTACAGTAAATACAGCCCAAAGAGACTTCAGTGAGCTGCTTTCCAAGGACAGGAATGAATGGCTGGAGAGAATAAGGGAACAGACAGCAGGAATTTATTAAACTGCTGCATCACCAAGGAGAACATGTCATAGGATTGCTGCTGACTCTTCTACTCTATCAGAGGAAGTCATGCAGAGGGCATATCAGTTTTACAGCTTCTCCACTGGTTAGAAAACAGCTTTGGGCCTGTTAGACATGCCATCTATCCCAAAATGCAGGAATTTGGAAACAGTCATGTTTGAGTGTTCTTGGCTTGTTCAAGGTCCTGAGGTAGCTGTTTTTCACGTGTAATAAATGAAACATCACTAGCATTTATTTCAAAGGGAGATTTAATCCAAGAATTCAAATCTTGGAGTCAGGATTTCAATTGCTGATTTCCTGGCTGGGACAAAGAAACTTCACACCTAGCTGTGCTGGCTGAAAATACCAAGTTTAAAACATGCTAAGCACAATTCTCCTGCTATTATTGATTGAAAACTAATGGAAACAACTGCAGACTTTGAACTGTGTGCACCTAGGTCTTATCAGCTAACTGTGTCTTAAAAACCAAGCTGCAACTCTGCTTAGTAGTCAAAATATACCTTTATACACTGCCATTTCTAATTAGTGGTATGCAAATTAAAAATGTATTCCTAATTCCCTGTCTACTTTGTGCCACTTTCTCAGTTATAGAAGCCATTGCCTCAGTTTCCCTTCACTTGTACTTGGTGGTTATGTCTCATTAACAAGTGCCTGACAGAGGAGTGCACTCACTGGCTTGAATATATTGATATATATGTGTAGTCAGTGTCAGCTGGCATATAGGCTGATATAAGGGGGACAAATGGGAATGTATGAACAAGTAGCCTATGTTGCTTCATGTTGACACGTATATGACACTAATCCGGAAACTCCTGCCAGAGGCAAGTGAAATATGTTTTGAAAAACTAGAGATATTCCTTCTGGGACTGCTCATACAGTATGATTTCTGTCTCTTTGACTGAAAGGAAACTCTCCTGATCTATTAGCAACAGTATTGATATCTGAAGTGATGTATGTAACAAGTGCAACTTTTGCAAGAAGCATTTTCCTGTATTTTCCAGTGAGTCCTTGCTTATACTCTTGCTTAACTCAGAGAGAAAACCCTTTAACACTACACTTTCATATATGTATTTGAAATCTTGATCTTTGAACTAACAAACAGCAAAACTGAATTTTTTTCTAGTGCAGATTATGCTATTTACAGTGAAACTTTCTTGGAAAACAAAACACCAATCATTGTAAGCTGATTCCCTAAACTGCAGGATGCATAAAAATAACTTCTGATTGATTTGCTTTACTTTGCAGTAGTAGTGATAAGCAGATATAAATAGATTTTCATGAGGAAGCACTCAACTCTGTGGCAAATACAAAATAAAGTCAGATACTTGTTCCCTGAAAATAAATTAAGGAGAAAACTTTGAAACACTTCTAAAAAGAAGTTGGGGGTCTTGTCACAAATGTTGACTAATATTAAGTATTTTTTACTTAGATTTTTTTGTTTACCTTTGCATATGATGTCTGCTTAGAATTTACAACGCTTTTTCTGTGTTCAAGCAAAATCATTCACTGGTTTTGTCTCTAAAGCATTTTTTTTCCAGGATTTCACGTGCAGCTCTATACTTCTAACTAACATTCTTCTGTAATGTGAAGGCCATATAATTTAAGAATTACAAGTCACAAAAGTTTCTGTAATGAGAATAAAAAAATATTTTTTTTCTTTTTGCTGGTTAAGAGCTGGGATGTGGTTGGAAAGGGAAAATTAAGGATAGTGGAACTGCTGAGATTCCCAATACAATGATACTGTATTGAGGTGTGCAGAAATTCAACATGGCTAGCAGAATCACTAAGGTAACAAGGAGTATTACTTTGCCTGTTTTACAAGTGGAAAACTGGAGGAAAAAGAATTTTTCCTTGACCACGCCCATGAGGAGCATGATTTTTTTACTGTGCTTAGTCCCTCAGTCCTGCTGCCTGCTACCATCTTAATCTGAGCTGTGTCCTAGTCTTGTAGTGGGCAGCTCTAGAAAAACCCCAAAAAACCAAAAACCAAAACAACAACAACAAAACACAAAAAACCCTGGCAAGAAAAGACTGTGAGCTTTTCATCCCATCATCCCATTCTGGAAAGCCTGGGGCTGGTTTTGTTCCTCCCTCAATAGTGACTGTCAGGTGAAGATCACTAAAAAACGCAGTACTCAAACGTGAGCCCTGGGACTTCCTCAGGAGATGGTCATCCACAAGCCAGGCTCTGAAACAGTGTGGTCAGCATTCATGGGTGGTGTTTTCCATTTGGTGGGAAATGGAAATACTGAAATAGTGACACAAACCCTAAAATTTTGGTATTTCCAGCTTCCACAGGCGTTGCTGGTTTGGTCTGAGATTAAATTTTGTCATAGTAGCTTGTGTGGGGCTGTGTTTTGGGTTTGTTATAGCAATGTTGATAAAATGTTTTTACCTGCTGGTGATCGGTGCTTACAGAGTGTCAAAACCTTCTCTGTTTCTCACATCACCCCATCAGTGAGTGGGCTGGGACTATGCAAGGGGTTGGGAGAGGAAGAAGGTAGGACAGCTGACTCCCTTTGATCAAAGGGATATTCCATAACATATGATGTCAGGTCCAGCAATAAAACTCAGTGTGTGGGGAGTGGGTGAAAGGTGTTTGGGGGCTGGCTGGACATCAGTCAGTTGGTGGTGAGCAATTGTTTTCTTTTGCATTACTGTTTACTTATGGTTCCCTCTCTAATCCTTTTCCCTTTTTTTCCCCCTTATTTAAAAAAAATATAAATTCTGGCAGCCCAGAAGGCCAATCATGTCCTGGGCTGCATCAAAAGCATAATGGCCAGCAGTGCAAAGGAAGTGATTCAACCTCTCTATTCTGCTCTGGTGAGACCCCACCTGGGGTGCTGCATCCAGCTCTGGAGCCCTGAGCACAGGAGGAAGGACATGGAGCTGTCAGTGCAAATCCAGAGCAGGGCCACCAAGATGATCAGTGGGATGGAGCACCTTTTCCATGAGGAAAGGCTAAGGCAACTCAGATTGTTCAGCATGGAAAAGAGAATGCTTCAGGATACTCTAATTGTGACCTTTTGGTACCTGAAGGGAGCCTGCAAGAGTGATGGTGAAAGACTTTTTACAAGAGCACATACCAGCAGAACAAATGGAAATGGCTTCAAATTTAGATTAGATATTAGGGAGAAATTCTTTACTGGAGGGTGATGAGTTGCCCAGAGAAGATGTGGATACCTCGTCTCTTGAAGTGTTCCAAGACCAGGTTGGATGGGGCTTTGAGCAACCTGGTCTAGTGAAAGGTGTCCCTGCCCGTAGCAGGGGGATTGGAGCTGGATGATCTTTAAGGTCCCTTCCAACCCAAATCAATCTATGCTTGTCAACTGTCTGTATCTAAACCTGTGAGTTTTTGTACATTTATCCTTCTGATTCTCACGCCTATTCTACTGAAAAGGAGAGTGAGAGAGCAGCTGAATGGTGCTAAGCTGACTACTGAGGTTTATCATTAGAAAAATCATGTGTCTATCCATCTTTTCAGGCACACAGAAAAAGACTAAGAACATCACAACCTATCAAGTGAAGGAATTGAATGTAAGCCTAATTTTGAGTGTGTTAATGATCTTTATAAAGACGTATTGCAGTAAGCTCCTTTCTTTATAAATAAAAAAAAGAAAAATTAAAAAGAAAAAATATAGCATTCATCTGAGGTTACTTTGAAGCACCTGTTCCCAAAATTGATGATTAAAGGAGGATAAGCAGAGTGCTTTTGGCTTCAAAGGTCAGTTCTGCTGAATTTAAGTGACTGATGGATTCTCTTCACTGGAGCTGGAATTTTCCCCTGAAGAAATATTTCTTAAAGACCAGGGCTGGCTACCTGGTATTTATGAGAGAGTCCAAAGGGGATTTCAAGGAGGTTGTTAGGGTGCCCTGTGTGAAGGGGAGGAAGGAACGAGGGCAGCCCTGCCATGACACGTTGCTGCTTTGCTGTTCCTGCTATGAACCCGCTGCTCCTCCTCCAGCAACCTCCAACACCTCAGCTGTGCCTGGCACTGCTCTCCTTGGCCAGTGATGATGGCCCTGTGCTTTGGGATGCACTTTGGGGAGATTCTGGATGCACAGCCACCAACAGGAGGGTTCTTTCCTTCTGCATGGCAGGGTGGTGAAAACTGTAGTTTTGTGGCTGTGTTTGTAAGACCCTTGCTGTACACTGGTACAAGTGATTTCAAGTGGCTGATACAGCAAAAAATATCAACCATTGTGAGAAATATGTACCTGGGCATGCTCCGGTGGAAAAGTGTGTTGCTTTGATCTCTCCCAGACCTGTAGCTGGTGATGGGAGCCTATTAATAGGGCTGTGCTGCTGAAAGAGTGTTTTTATGCATCTCTCTAATTCCCCCATTTTTGTACTAAATATAGATTATTTTCACTACAGAAAGTTATTAATATGTCTTTCATATTTAATCTAGCATCCCTAGTTTTTCCTCTCATGGAAAAAAAAAGCATAATTGGATGAAAAATTAGAAAAAAAGATGGAATATCCAGTATAAAGACTTCCAAGTAATTGTTTTGTTTGCCATTTTACTACAAATGAAATAACTTTTACTACTTAAAAATAACTGAAGTCCATCCCTAATTCATGCAAAATACATCAGCCGGGTATGAAATAAAATACCTGGTGGGATCTCAGATACATTTTATGTTGTGTTTTGATTGCTGAGAAGATAATGTACTCTGTTTTTGCTGTATTCTTTCAGGACTGCAAACTAGTTTAGTGCTAATGATTCAGCTGTTATCCGACTAAAGAAAATAGACTGGTGAGGTTAACTAAGGCCACAATCAGCATCAGCAGATGCAGCGTTGAATGTGTTGCGTGTTTGTACTATAAAGAAAAAAGGAAAAATAATGTCTAACGCCTTAATTTAAAAAAAAAACCAATAAAGTGTCCCCCACCAAAGCAAGCAAAAAGAAAAAATTCCTGGAAAACCCAAATAATAGGAAGTTCTAAAACTCTAAGAAAATCAGAGTTTAGACCCTAACGTTATTAATGTCTCTTCTGAACACATTGTTTATCTATCTTTGCCTTTGCTGTCCTTATTTCATCAATCATATTTCTTGAGATGAAACTCCAAGTCTTCCCATTAATGTTTGGATTCCTGGACTGTTGGGGCCTCGCAAGTCCTTGTTGCTGCATCTTTGGCTCTTCTACAATGCACAGATGTTGACCATGGATGAAAATATTGAATTCACAGTTTATGTCTTGATCAGTTCTCTTCTGCTGGCAGCTTCTCACCATTCTACTTTGAAGAGGAAAGGAGCTCTTTCAAGATTTTGTTGCTTTTGGTCCATACAGGTGGTTCTTTTTTGCTATTCCCCTTTTGAGTTGTAACAAGCAATATGCTATGCCATTGGGCTTGAAACTAGTTACCTGTTGCATTCTGTGGATGTACAGTTCCAGTAGCTGGAAAAGAAATGCACATACTACCTTGTTCTGAAAACCCATCCCAGATTTTGGAATTGGGACTGGGGTTGTTTTCCGAGCCGTACAATGACCAGATACATGACTTGATCCTATCTGCGGGGTCTTGCTGGGGCTTTATTTTCAATATTGCATAGTGCCTCAGAGCAGAGGGCTTTGCAGCAGCTGTGGGCTATGGTGCAGGGGCTGTTTGGGCAGGGCTGGCTCTAAGAGGAGCAGGAGCTGCTGGATTCACAGCCCGCGGCATCACTTCGATGGCCTTGGCACGCCAAGAAGGGCACTGGAATCAAGGAGTGATGGCAGAGGTCAGCAGGCTCTCAGCATCAGCAAAGCCTGGGCAAAAGCTCAGCCCTTCATTCATTAGTGAGAAACTGGAGTGACAATGCAGCTTTTTTCCCTGGAGCATTTGTGGCCCCTTCCACTGTCCATTGTATTGGTTTCAATGAAATCTAAGCACAGACTCAGAATTAGGCACTTCTTTGCCTGGTGCCCTCAGGAGAGAGAGTTTCCTCAAGTGGGGCCAAACATGTATTTTGTATGGGGCATCTTCTGACCCAGAAGGTCACCTAAGGTTTCTGAGGGACTCTGAAGGGATATTTTTAATTGTTCTGTCTTGTTTTGTTTTCAGGCTCAGCAAAATAACCTGAAAGCGTGTTTGTGTAAATGCACAAGGGAAAATCTGGCCAAGGAAGAAGCTTGTTATTTATTGTGGGTCAGGTCCTGTCCTGCAACTGTGAAGTCAAATTGAGTTTTGCCATTGATTTCAGTGAGCACAGGGGTAACCTCTCTGGCCATTTTGAATGAAGAAATTTTACTCCCACATAGAGACAAAAGTAGCTGGTATAAAATTGAGGCCTTTTTGCTGTCATGACATATAAACTGTGAAGTTATTGTATATTTGCTTAATTATAATCCCAAAGTAGAGGAAAATTTTCATTTCAATAGAAATCCCAGCATAGGGAATGAGGCACAAGTTGGACCACTGTAAATGCCAGATTACAGAAGTGTTCCTGTGCTTGACAGCTTTGGTATTGTAGTCTTCAGGTTAGGTGTATTCTACAGCAAACTACATCATTTTAGTAGTTACTCTCTGGTGATAGGAATTATCCTTCTGGATTGCTTCCACTTAAAACTAGGTTTTTGTGGGCATTGCTTCATCTGATCTTAAACTTTGATCTTTTTGCTTATGTTTGTTAGCAGGTTTTTTTTTTTTTTTAATATGATGGTCTGATGCAAATTTGTTTTTAAAAAGAAATGAAGGAGCAGCACTACATCATCCCTTTGCTCTTTGACAAGGTCAGAGCAGAGCATCAGGAAAGACCCCCCACCCCATCTCAGCAGGTTTATAGGCTGCAAATGCTGTAAATACCAACTAATGCATTTGTGTGTGTGTGTCTGGGTAGGTTCACAGAGGAATAAGTCCACGTGTTAAACCTGGTGGTATTAATAACTGCGCGGACTGAAAATTCAGATACACTGCCTTTCCTTTGTTGCAGGAAGGAAGAATTTTTTGCTGCAGGTCTGAGAAAGGACAGGCTGGCATGGAGAAAGAGGTAAGTGAAGAAACAGCCATACTTTCCAAAGAGAAAAGTTAAAGGGACTATTCCTAGCATTGCTATTTCATAATATTATTTGTAGTGTGATGGAAGTCAGCAGACGCGTAGGCTCCTTTATAGCATTGACAAGTCAAGGAGATGATTAACGAGAGTACCAGACAATGTAATGGTAGGAGAAGGCCCACAGAAGTTAAACAAAAGTGCCTTCAGAATTTAGAGAATTCCCATGATCCATAGTAGGACCTCATTGTGCTTGTCTACTGTTTCTATTTTTGATTAGATTTATAAACACAGCACCACATATTTTCATGTGGCTCATAGCCCCAGGGCAGAGTGAGATTGACTGCGCTGAAACTGTGAGGCTTGTGAATTTCGGGCAAGGGATGGAGTGAAATAAGTAGTGTAATTGTTTTTGTGGAGTGACCGTGGGACCTCTTCTGTTCTGAATTACACATGGTTCAACCCTTTGACCCAACCAACCTCGGCAATGCCTGGTAGATCTCCTAAAGCTGTGCTGAAAGGTCCTATCAGTGACATGTTGGAACATTATCTGTCATGTGAGATGTGTGCCAACAACCATATTAAACTACATTAATTACTAGTGAGGCCACGTTTGTGACAATCTCAACTTCATTTAACCCATCATCATGTTAGTTATTGTTTAAACAGGAAGTACAAATGGGGAAAATTTATGAAATCAAAATGCAGCACCAATGTTTTGCTTAATAAATTGTATGTTTTACTTTGTTTTATTTCCCTTCCAGTTTTTTCTTCCCCTGGTGTTTTTGTTCTTGTCATCAGCTCTGTAGCTTGAGTTTTTTGAGGGCTTTTCTATTTTAAGAGCAAGCAATAAAAAGACTACTTCTTAGTAACTGAACTGATACACCAGTGAGATTGTTGTTCCTTTCAGTGCAATTGTAAATGAAAGTTGACTGAAAGCACTGTGTTTGTTTTCTGGGAAGAAGCTAGCGTGCTAAGAGAGTGTGTGTAAGGCTGAAAGATCCCACGTGGGTTACTTGCTTGATGCCCACCCTCACTGATTTACACTCCAGCTAGTGGGGCTCTGTTTGGCCACGCTTGCACCCCTCTGAGCATACACATGAATGGAGCATACATTTTTTTTAATCATATGGAAACCATTTTCTCCTAGGTCTGACTGTTTAGGGTGGGTCCTCAAAAGGTAGTCCAGTACGTGGAAGTTCGTAAGGATTCTTTGCACGCCTGCTTTCTGAAGCATTGCTGTGTTTTATAGGGGAAGAGGCAAAAGCTCTCCCACGTGCTCCTGCGTGGGCAGCGTGCAGGTTGACTCATGCCTAGCTGTGCCTGCTAGTCTATTAGACTAGACACACACAGGGTTGCATCTTCCACCTACACACTGAGCTGCTATTTTACGACAAGCCTTTTCCTTTGGCCTCATTGTGTAGCTAGAATAAACAAAGTGGGGGGTTGTTTATTTATTTAATTTTATTTATTTTTGATTGCTGCAGAGTCAGCTAAAAACATCTTTGACCCTACTGAGTGTCATTCTCTTTAGCAATGAAGAGTTTGTTCTCTGCAAAATCCAACATGGAGTGCTTAAAGCAGACAGGTGCAAATACCAAGCTGTTTCTCCTTGGCTGCCTTCCCTCAAACAGACAAAGTAATAGGCTGGGAGAAAGGAAAAGGTTCCAGCTCCAGCTGCATAAAGGAAAGCCTTAACAGAGGCTTAGCAGCTGGTTGCAAGAATTAAATGCTGTAAATACCAACTAATGCATTTGTGTGTGTGTCTGAGTAGGTTCACAGAGGAATAAGTGCTCCATCCCTTTTTATGTGAGAGGATCATTCTTTGAAAACTGTGCTCTGCTTTTTGTTTAAAGGCTAATGCTCTCACTGAAGTGAATGAGAACAGAAGCCAGCATACCTGTTCCTGTTTACCATCGTTACAATCCTTAGAGCATTTCAGGCATTATTAGGTTCTTGGAACCCTACCAGATTGACAATATTTCCAGCTACTTCTCTTTTGGCTGTATTCAAACAAGGCCCCAAAGGAAAAAAACAACAACAACAAAAAACCCCACCAAACAAACAAACAAAAAAAAAACCCAACAAAAAAACAAACCCAACAACCAACAACAAGACAACCAACCCACAAACAAAACCATGGATGAATCTGCTGAGCTAGTTTGCTGATGTTAGAAACAGTTGTTCATATTAGGAACACCTAATTTAATTTCATGAAAGAGACATAACATGCCAGTATGTGTATGAATCTAAGGTATGCATTTCCTAAAAGGAACTAAAACTCTGTCATTCCAAAGTCGCTCTTCTTTTTGACTTCCAGCTTGCATGGGGACTGCTGTCTGGAAGCAGTAACTTTAACTTTAACTCTAAGGCTGCTGATGAGGTCTGTCTGTGTGATCTTCGTAAGCAGATAAGGGTAGGGAGACAGCTCAGAGCAGAGCTTGTTTACAGCAGGACAGAAGAAAACAGCTAGACATAAATGAGGGCTGACGGTTTCATGAAGCACAATTGGTTGATCACAGATTCAATATGACTGCCCTGAACTGAGCGATGATCCGTACAGTATGCAAAATTCACTTTCTTGCTGGTCTGTGCCCACCAGCCTTCCAGCAGCTTTCCCAGAGCCCCTCAGCCACGGCTTTGAGTGGAACCAGAGCTGAACGCAGCATTGTTGTACCCAATTCCTTT
This sequence comes from Cettia cetti, assembly GCA_013401135.1. Lineage (NCBI taxonomy): Eukaryota > Metazoa > Chordata > Aves > Passeriformes > Sylviidae > Cettia > Cettia cetti. The sequence goes on from VZUI01058541.1 coordinate 104,474, forward strand.
TGACAACAATCACATTCTTTTAAAAACTTCATAGGTTTTAGTTGTCACTGGTTATAAATGAGGGTTTTTTCCCTTGCCATTGCTGCTGCTGCTGTTGTTGTGGTGCTCGCTGCTCTCCCACAGATGCTAGTGCTGCAGGTCCTGGTACTCCCGATTTTCCTTTGTTTCCGTTGGTATCAGAGAGCAGGTGATGTGTTTTAATGATGATGACGTGCAAAAAAGCTTTTAAATGTTTAGGTCACTTTTTGAGTGACATGGTGATTAGTCTGCTGTGCTCAAACACTTCTAACTCCCCTTGTCTTTGCTGTAATGCAGCACTCTCAAGGCAAAAAGAAATTTAAAAAAATTAAAAGGCAGGAGTTTTTGTTTTCAATAACAGTCGTGGAGATTTGAGGTAGGATGAATTGTTACCAGCGGCAGTTGCTGCTTTAAACTTGACTTTGCAGGCAAAGGACAAAGGACATTCCCTTTCTGTGTGCTGGTTGTGGACAGATCTGATGCATTTGGTTTGTGGATGCAAGTTGTAC